>BQNB010105991.1:4474-18293 GCA_026074375.1 Tanacetum coccineum | reverse complement strand
ACCTAGGCTCTGAGTGGTTTCTGAACTCAACCCATGCTTTGCAACTAAGCTTTTATTTGCAAGGTTCTCTAGAGAGTCTTCCAACATCGCTTGATCCTTCTGATTTGGCTTCGTTAAGTTACTATAGTCTGTTGCATCCATGGCTCCATATAGAGAGTCCTCGTTAAATGTAACATCTCTGCTTTAGACGACCTTGTGACCCTTCGAATCCCAAAAGCGATATCACATCTCATCTGAGCCATAGCATATGAATGTGTACTTTATAGACTTTGCATCCAGCTTATCTCTTGCAACATCATTCACCTTAACGTAGGAGTCACACCCAAATACCTTCAAGTGTGCAAGACTAACTTCCTTCCCTTTCCATTCCTTTTTTGGAATTCGAAACCCTAAAGGAACGGAGTAAGCTCTCGTATAAACTCAATCTTCCCAGAACATCTTTGGGAGCCCTACATGAAGCCTCATACTCTTCGCTCTCTCATTCAATGTCCGGTTCATTCTTTCAGCCATACCGTTCTGTTGAGGTGTTTCCGGGACTGTTTTAAGCATCCTAATCCCGTTCTCAGCACAATACTTAATGAACTCTCTGCTACTATACTCTCTACCATTATCAGATTTCAAACACTTCACCCAAAGGTTTGTTTCATTCTCCACTATAGCCTTCCACTTCTTAAAAGTGTTGAATACCTAAAATTTATTTTTAAGAAAATAAACCCATACCTTCCTACTACTGTCATCAATAAAGGTAACATAATAGCGGGATCCACCTATTGATGCAACAGATGCAGGGCCATAGACATATGTATGAACTAGCTCGAGCCGCTGTAGTTTTCTTGTATTCCTAGACTTTACGAAGCTTACCTTCTTCTATTTCCCTAATACATATGGTTCATAGAAGCCTATAACAGCCTTCTATAAATCTGGAATCCGACCCTTCAAAGCTAGAATCTTCATACCCTTCTCACTCATGTACCCAAGCCTCTGGTTCCACAGAGTTGTGTTGCCTCTACCATCAATAGTTGCGTTAATCTCATCGGAGGGTACCTCAACCATATATAGGCTTCCACGTTTGTTCCCATGAGCTACCACTAAACTACCTCTAGCAACCTTCTGTGACACCCATGATTTGAGCAGGTTAGTCATACCTTTAGAGTTGGATAAGTTTCTATACGTGTTATATGTGTGCTATGTGGCTTTATCTGTGTGCATGATTATCATTCTGAGGTGCGTGTTCATCTCATTTTAGAATGGGTTTGAGATATTGAGGGTTATTTCCATTTTGTTCACGTGTAGTGACAATGGAAACGAGTGACGTGTTGCATGTATTGCTACGTCCATTTATGGATAATTATGTGTTAGATTATTATGGAAAGTATGTCATAATGGAAGTGAATTAGGCTCGTGAAATATGAGAATTAGTAATGAACTTTCTAAATATAGAAAGTATTTTTAGAAATGAAAGTTATAAATAGAAAGTTGGTATTTAGTTTTTCATGCAAAAAGGTTTACCAATTTTGCCAAGGTTTTTATAGGAAATTAAGGTAATGTGAATACTAGTATAATTAATTAATTAATAGATTATATGTCGACCGGTTTTAGGAAGAAAAAGAAAAAAAAGAGTTTTATTAGGATATAACTTGTTATGAGATAAGGCTTAGGTTTCTAGCTTATCTAAACCCCTTTTGTAAAACCCTAAACATAATTTTTGTGCCTCTCCTCCCCATTCCCTCTAGTTCAGCCAAAATTCCCCTAACCCCCAAGAGAAGAATACGAATTTTTTTATCAAGATCTAGGTGTAGATCGTGTTTATTCGAGTAAGAACGCTAGGTATGATTTCCACTCTTGTCTAATTCTTTTAAAACTTGTAACAATAATATGATGGATCATTAGGGTTTAAAACTTCTGTAATTAATGATGTTATGATCATGCTAATGCGTTTAGGGTTTGATTAGGATCATATTGGTGTAAACGGTTAGGCTTAGATCGCATTAATTTGTGAATTGGGGTTTGGCAGATTTTAGGGCTGTGTTCAACTGATGATATCTCCATGATGATAATGTGTTTTGAGGTGTTTCTAGTGCCTAAACTTTAGTTCAAGGAGTCTACTTTTCAAAAAGTCCAGCCTTGAACAATTTTGAGTTCTAGAAGCTAGTCAAATGGTTGTTGCAAGAAAAGTTGTCAAAACAGCAAATACGGGTCAGATTTAGGTCAGAATTAGAGAGGTAATTGAATTAAGGTTATCCAAAACACAAAATTCAAGTTCAATATGTATATTAACTTCCCTGTGAAAATTAGCCTCTAATTAGTTGCCTAAGTATGGTTAGCAAGGTCAAACATTTTAGTGCGCATTTAGATCTGAATCTGGGTACTTTTGAATTAGGAATTTATTTGAGGTACTTGTACATGTGGTATGCCTTTGGGGCAAATGAGGTAGTTAGTAAATACCTAAGTGAACATAGGTGAATTATGTGAGAATTTATTTGGTTCAATAGGTAAGGGTTGGAAGCGAGATAAGTGACACTAAAATTTTGCGTTTTCGGGTAAAATGTAGATCATTAGAATTATGAGTAATGAAGTGGTTAAAGTTGGGCATGGTGTCGGGGTGACCCATGGGGATAATTAAACACCATAGACATCTGTAGAAACATGTAATCTTATGATCAAACCAAGAACAAGAGTGAGATGTGGGTTGTGATGTTAGAGATAGAGAATGGATGGAATGGATGAAGTGTATTATGATGAAATATAACAAATGGAACAACCAACCCTCTCCAAGACTAGGAGAGGGGCTTATATAGGTCCTATAGGCTGGCCCATGGGTTATGATGGGCTTCCCATGGGTCTTGGGCCGGACTAGATTACTAATCTAATCATTACATAAACTACGAGCTAAGACTATTACAACTTGTAAGTGACCGACACTTTTTGTGTTTCCAACAATCTCCCCCTAAGGGAGGTCACTCCAAAAAATTAAAAGATAATCAAGCATTTAAAATTAGATCATTACGTAAACTACAAATCATCTCTCGTTGGGACACAACATCCGGAAGATTGATTATTACTTGTCCTAAAGTAATTTTTATATCGAACAGGAAATACTTATATTATATTACTCGACTCGATTTACTCGAATCAGTTTTTGGCGCCGTTGCCGGGGAGAGTTGTACGATTTTCACGTTTTGTTTTAAAGTTGATGCCTTGAAGATCCTTTCTCTTTTGAAAGTTTAATTTCGTACTTATAAAAAAATAAAAATCCAAAAAAATATTTTCTGTTTCTATTTTATTTTCTTTTATATAAAAATTTTAAAAAATACCAAAAATATTTTTATTTTATTTTCTATATAGAAATCCAAAAAATATTTTTCATTTCTATTTTATTTTCTTTTATAAAAATTTAAAAAATACCAAACATATTTTTTTTATTTTCTTATTTTTCTCTTTAGTGCATAAGCACTCGATCTACCTCAACCGACCTCGTTCCTCCTTTTTGTGATCCCAAGAGTGTTATTCAAAATCGTCGATGAAATCTTGGTGATCCGTCTCTTTTACTCGATTTTGAGGAAATTAATCTGGCTAATAATAATAATAACGTTCAAGGACCGCCTCCTGCGGGTCCTAATTTTCTGGCTCCAGATCTCCGTTCGATGGAGGAGTTACTTCAGGAACCTACCGACTGTGTTGGGGATGCAATCGTTGTACCCCCCGTTCTTTCTAGTCAGTTTGAGTTGAAGATCGGATTGCTTAATCTTGTTACCGCTATCTCGTCTCATGGTTTTGAAAACGATGATCCTCATTCTCATATTCGTCGGTTCACAAAGATTACTCAAACAGTCAAACTTAATCAAGTCCCGCATGACATAATTAAGTTGATATTGTTTCCATTCTCTCTTGAAGGAGCAACCCGGACTTGGCTTGAAAAAGAACCTCCTAATTCTATAACAACTTGGAATGATCTTGTGTCTAAGTTCGTGAACCGCTTCTTTCCTCCCTCTAGAACCATCAATCTTTGAAATGAAATAACAAGATTTCAACAAAGATTCGGTGAGTCGTTTACTGATGCCTGGGACCGATTCAAAGATCTCCTAAACAAGTGTCCTCGTCACGACTTTTCTCCTCTTCATCAAATTGATACGTTCTACAATGGGTTGAATCAATCAGATCAAGATTCACTCAATTCTATAGCCGGTGGGAATTTCTTGACAAGAAATACCCAAGAGGCTTTGACTATAATTGAAAACAAATCTAAGGTTCAAACTTTAAGGAACAAACCTCACGCCTTGAGTGCAAGTGATAGCTCATCCTAAAATGATGCCATCGCTACTCTTTCTAGACAAGTTAATGCTTTAAGTAAGCAAATTTCTTCCATGAACAAACCGGTTCAGGCTATACAAGAAGGTTGTGAGACTTGTGGTGGTCCACACCCTTACTACGAGTGTCAAGCCGCTGGTGGCTACACTCAGGAAGTTTATGCTACTACAGGGAACTTTAATTCAGGTGGTAATGCTGACCAACCTCAAGGAAACCGTGATCTGCTTAGCTATCGTTCTAATAATTTTCTTGGACCACCCCGGTTCAACCAGTCTAATAATCAAAACCAGGGAAACAACCAGAATTATCAAAATAATCAAAACATAAATAAACAGAATCAGAACCAAAATTTATTTAATCAAGGTTCTCAAAATCAAGGTTATAATCAGAACAGGAGTCAGAATTTTAACAAAGGTAATAATTATAATCAAAATCAAGGATATAATTAAAACCATGGTCAAAGTATCAATCCAGCTCAGCCGAATGTTCCATCTTTGGAAGAAATGATGTTACAACATATGAGATCGACTGAAGCTAAGATACAACAAATGCAAACTTACAATAACCAACAAATGCAAACTTACAATAACCAACAAATGCAACAATTGCAAACTCATAATAACCAACAAATACAACAACTGCAAACCCAAAATAACCAAATGGTAAATCTGATGAATCAAATGCAAAAGGTGCTTCATGAAAGACCTCAAGGTGCTCTTCCTAGCAACACTGAGCCTAATCTAAGAGAGCAAGTTAATTCGATTATGACTAGGATTGTATTGACTACTGCTGAACCCTCTATTCCACCCCATGTTCCTCCTACTCCTAAGAGGAAGTGGAAAAAGAACCAGAGACTTTAATTGATGAGGTGCATATTACAAGCCCATCAAGTACCGCACATGTCCTAAATCCAGGAATTCAGCCAGTGTCACCACCAAAACCAAAGGAAGATCCTAAGCCCAACCCTCATCAACCTAAGATTCCATATCCTTCGAGGCTTAATAAGACAAAACTTCTTGATAAAAATGATTTTCAAGTATCCGAGTTTTTGAAAATATTGAAGCAAATTCATTTTGATATCAGTCTTATAGATGCTTTAACTCAAATTCCAAAATACCATAAAGTGTTAAAAGATTTATTAAAAGACAATGAGAAATTAGTAGAGTTAGCAAATACACCAATAAATGCCGAATGCTCTGCTATCCTTCTTAATAAGGTTCCTGAAAAACTTGAAGATCCTGTAAAGTTTCTCATTCCTTGTGTCCTACAAGATCTTGAGGTTTGCAACTCCTTAGCCGATTCTGGAGCAAGCATAAACCTTGTGCCTCTTTTAATGTATGAGAAACTTGGGATCGGACCTCTAAAACCTACTCGAATGACTCTTGAACTGGATATCCGATCTGTCACATTTCCGATGGGTATAGCTGAAGATGTTATTGTAAAAGTGGACAAATTCAACTTTCTTGTCAATTTCATTATTGTTGATTTTGAGACTAATCCTAGAGTTCCTATCATTTTAGGGAGACCTTTCTTACGCACTACAAAAGCTCGTGTGGATCTGTACGAGGAAAAATTAACTTTAAGAGTTGGGAAGGAAGTAGTCATGTTCTATACTGACAAATCTTCAAGAATTAATTTGAGAGATATTCAATCCGTTCATTGCATCAATATTATTGATTTTTCTAAAGATAAGCTGATTAGAGGCAGTACCACTTCTCATTCTAATCTCTCTCTTCCTAGTTATGAATCATTTTGCTTTGATATCGAAGAGAAGAGTAGTGGCAGTACCACTTCTCATTCTAATCATTCTCTTCCAGAATATGAATCATTCTGTTTTGATGTCGATCATATCAAAGAGAAGAGTAGTGGCACTACCCACTCTCATTCTGATCTTTCTCTTCTTGAGTATGAATCGTTTCATTTTGATCTTTCGATTGATCCGCTTCCTCCTGCCGATAGGAGAGGAGTTCGCCGATGAACTCGCTCACATCATATCTTTACCAGAGTATGATTGTTTTTACTTCGATATTGAGCCCGACCCAGAAGAGTTGACTATACTTTTTAAAGAAAATATATCTGGAGATTTAACTAAGGAACTTACAAGTCCCGAGCTTAATGATTTTCCTCTCCTCTTATCCGATTGTGACTCCATTTTCTTTGGGAAATTTTCTGAGATTGATCTTTTAGTCTTATTTCCTTCCAAAAATAAAGACAAAGTTTTCGATCCTGGAATATTCGTCATCAATGGAGTTCACTCTAAGATATTTTCCATTATCTTTCTGGATTACTTTTCTTCTATTCTATTCGTCAGAGATTTTCTTTCCATGACTGATCCTTCTAAGATCGACACTTTTCTTTCATTTCCCTTCGAAAATGAAGACAAAGTTTTTGATCCCGAGATCCTCTTAAATAATTGAATTTTCTCTTTCATGAGAAAATCTACACATATACTGACTGATAATTTCATGATTGATAACAGTCATATTTTGAGTAAAATTTCTTTGAAGATCATATCTTCCATCAGTTTTCACCCCAAGGACAAAGAAATTCGGGGAGAGTCAAGCTAGAGACTCGCATAAAAACAAGCGCTTCTCAGGAGGCAACCCGTGTTTATCCTATTAGTAGTAGAAATAATAAGTAGTTTAGTAGTATTAATGAATAAGTGTAGGGGAGTGTTTCTCTCCATGTTGTGTTTTGTGGTGCCCGTTTTTGTTTACAGATTCCCTATGATCGTGAAGACCTTCGTGCTTGTTTTTAATCCTCCAATCACTCGGTCTCCGATCATCTTCATGTTTATATCTAGGGAAATTTTCTATCCTGATCATATATATATTTTTCCCCTTTCACACTTAGAATTTTTTGCATTTGCCTTTTCGTCCTTAAGTATGGGGGTAGCACCCGACATTTTTGAACATTGAGGCCAATGTTTGGTTCTAAGTGTGGGGGGATTTCTATCGAAATTGATCATACATGTTGCCTGTCTGTGTCCCACACAACCCCGTTTTAACCAATATATTGTTTTATTTTAGTGTTAAAAAATGATATAAAAAATTAGTAACAAGTAGGCCCGTAGGCTAGAACTAGGGAGATTTTTGACTTGACCGAGTTTTGCACTCTAGCTTTCCCCTTAGCCTTAGAGACTAAGCGTTTGCAAGACTTTAAATTTTTTCAAAGAACGAAAAATGATAGAGTTAAATATAAGTTAGATGCTAAGCGTGTAGTAGTTGGATCTCTTTAGAGCTCATAGAGATTAATTATGGCTTTATGCTCCCATCAGCTTAATAAACCAAAAAATAATAATTTTCAATAAATAAAGTTGATTTTGTTTTGTGATTCTTAGTTTTGATCCCTTTTTAGAGATTCCTTCTAGAGAAAGTAAGGCACACGTCGAGGTTTTGTCAGTGTTGTGGGGAAATAGGCTACCGATTCCTGAGGGCTCGCTCCCGTTGTCTAGGTAGTTAAAAGACCACATGACTTGAAATTTGGCTATAATAATAATGTAATAAACTAAAGCCGAAATAAGACCAATGTTTCCTGTCGGTTTACTCCTGATGTTGTAGTCGTTTAAAGGGTGAAAGTAATAATAATAATAATCCGAGACTGATAAAAGTTTGATCTTTCCTATCAGTTTGCTCCCGATGTCTCAGCCTTCAAAAAGGTCGAGGAAATTATCGACGTCGAAATAAGACTACTGTTTCTGGTCGGTTCGCTCCCGATGTTGTAGTTGTTTAAAGGACCGAGGGATAATAATGTTTCAATAATTATAATAATAATAAAGCCAAATTTCGACTCCGGGGTTATCTAAATAAAGCCTCCGTCTCTGGACTCGTAGTTAAGTTGTTTCGGATGAAATAAAAAGAATAACCCCTAAATCATGTGAAATTAGAACCTTAATGTGGACTTTATTCTCACCATATCGTCTCTTTAGGAAAGGATTTCAAACTAATTATGGTTTAAACCGGTCCCATTTATAGTAATAAGGCCTTAATATATTTAAATAAGTGATTTCGTTTCACATTATGTTTTCCAAATAAAATCCTTAGAGGAAATTAGGAATAAGGGAGCGAAAAGTAGCTGTGTTTACACAGTTAGCATTTATGAGTAGTGTTAGCATCTAATCTTATATTTAGCTGTGATTTAGTTTTAATCTTGGTTTGGGGATTGTGAAAATCAAGGATGACAAACTCCCATTCTTAAAGTGTTTTAAATAAATTTTATCTTAGTTTTTATCTATTATTAAATAAGTGGTTAAAACGGGGGCGTTTTAAAAACAAATGATTTTAAACCCTCTTGATGGACCTTTTCTGTTCTTGTTTGACGTGAGGGATTTTAAGTTAAGGGGGGTTAAATTATTTCTTTCTGGGCGCGTATTATAAACATTGCGTGTGGGACCAGCAATGGCTAAGTGTGGGGGAATTTGATGTGTGCTTAAAAACACATCATTTATACCCTGTAAAACAATATAAATCGGACTAATAACACTAAAATATGGATAATTATGTTGCAAATATGTTTTTATTGTGTTATTATGTCTTGCATGTACAAAGGATTGAAAACGAAGCAAAAACGGTAATTTTCGGGTGTCTTTCGATGACGTTTTCACATTTATCGAGATTTAAAAGAACCCGAAAATATTCTCCTAGCACTCCATTGGAAAGAGCACGAAATTACGAGTCCAACAGTGCTTTCATCTTGTATTGGGCCGGCCCGACATCATTTATATGGGTCGAACCGACCCATAATTACTAGTCCAAGTGCAGCCCAACATACTACTCAATTCCAGCCCATTAATGATACTTAACATCCATCAGGTTTAAAAAAAGGCCCAGAAATTTGAAGGCAAACCACCAGGCCCAATAACAAAAAAATGAGATACCACAAGATATTGAATCTGCTGGTGCACTTACGCGAGTAAAGCTCAATCTCTTAAATTAATTCCAAACATGCGCGTGACCCCCTGTCTCACCCCACAATCACATTTTCTGGGCCTATCAAACTTCGACGCGTGGCAGATCTCTTGCATTCTCATTTCATTATAAAGTGTGAGCAGAAATGAGGAAGCGTTGGATATACGCATATGACATGGCCACGTGGCATTTATACACTGGTGGATCATGCATATAATCGCTGGCAGAGACACATGCCCTTATATCATTGGTGAATCGGGCACCTGAATGACTGACGCATACGAGGTGTCAAATTGATGGTCAATGATTGGATTTTGTGAGTTTCGTCGAAGGTTGGCCCCCACACTAGAATTTTACACAAATACCCCTCACTTTTTAATATAAATGAAGACACAGCAGCTCAAGTTTCCTCATTAGTTGTAGTGTAGTTTTCTCTCAAAAAAAAGTTAGTTTAGCTTATTTTTAAGTTTTAGCTTATTTTAATTTTTGGTTCAGCTTATTATAGCTTATTGTAATCAGATCAAGTAGCTTATTAATAGAAGATGTTTTGAAGATTAATGGCTTATTCTTGTTGCTTATTTCTCTTTCTTTTTCTTCTTTTCTTATTAAAATAAGCTTTAATTTTAAGCTTATTTAATCGTCTTATTTTCTGGGCTTATTAAGTTAGATCTTCCAAACTGATAAGCTTCTTATTAGCTTATTGGTTTCGTCTATTCTTTTCCCTAATAAGCTTAGATCGAATAAGCTTTTAAAATAAGTTTAAATTTGGCTTATTTTTGAATAAGCACTTATTGGTAGCTAATTAAAGCTGGTGATTTTTCCAGCTTATTTCCACAAGTCGAATAAGCCTTCTTATGGCTTATTCGACCTAGATCTAAGCTTAAATATTCCAAATAAGCTTCGGCTTAGTATTTTTCTTTTCTAGCTTTCTTTGTTTGCTTATTTGGTTATTCCTTGCTCGATTCAATTATACAAAGGGTGTCATGATTCTTATACTCGACTTATTCATTAAGTCTTGAGCACCCTTATTTTTGAGAGCTTATTAGTTAGTTTAGTATTTTTAAAAACTTATTAGTAGTAAAAGTTTGTGTTAGCTTATTTCTTTTGTCAAAAATTAGATTTCAATTGCTTTAAGTAATTTGTCCTTAGGATCTTGTGTTCGATTGTTTTACGTTGCTTATTAGCTAGGACTCCAGAACTTGACGATTAGTGATATCATTGCGGAGCTTTTTGAAGCTTCGGCTTATTTGAAAGCATTTATTCCTAATCCTTTTTTCGAATAAGCTTTGATAGCTTATTAGCTTAGTAGATTTAGATTTTTTTAAAAAGTGGATCTAGTGTTTTAAAAATAGCTTAATCATTTAGATTAATATTTTGAAATTAAAGTTTTTAGCTTATAGCTTATTCATATTGCTTAACCGTTGTTTGAATTGTGATTTGATGGATTCAATTCTAGGGCGTAGAGCTTAAGAGTTACATAAACTAGCTTATTTTCTAAGTTTAGGGCTTTATTAAGAGTTTACTAGCTTATTAATGTATAAAGTTCCAACTTTATCATCTAATTAGTAAATAAAGTCTAATAGAGGAATAAACTTGGAATTCTTCCTTGTTTATGTAATCGGGTGGTTGCAAATTTATCACATAGACTAGGATCAGTAGATGCAAAGATTATATCATCGACATAAATTTGTACCATGAGTATGTCTTTACCTTCTTTCCTTATGAATAATGTGGGGTCGACAGCACCTTTGGAGAACTTTTGAGATAGTAGAAAGCTTGACACCATATCATACCATGCCTGTGGAGCCTGCTTCAAGCCATAAAGTGCCTTCTTCAGCCTATACACATGGGTAGGATTGTCTGGATCTACAAAGCCCTCTGGTTGACTGACATAGACCACTTTGCGAAGCTCACCGTTTAAGAAAGCCATCTTTACATCAATTTGGTAGATTGTTGTGTTCTTATTGGCAGCATTTGCTATGAAGATACAAATGGCCTCAATCCTTGCAACTGGTTCGAATGACTCTTCAAAATCAATCCCTTCTTCTTGACGATATCCCTTAGCTACGAGCCTTACCTTGTTTTTTAGTACCCTTCCAAACTCGTCTTGCTTAACTTTGAAGATCCACTTCAATTTAATAATCATGGCTAAGTCTGGACAAGGTACGAGTTCCCAAACATCCATTCATTCAAACTCGTGAATTTCTCCTTGCATCATATCGATCCAGGAAGATTCCATCATAGCTTCTTTAAAGTTCTTGGGTTCGACGAAGGTGAGAAAGGCATCAAAGAAACACCACATGGCATCGGTTTGTAGTTGTTTTCATGTTGAGACATGTCTAGAAGGATTACCGATCACATTTTCTAAAGAATGAATCTTTGTCCATTTGTTGATGTGTTCAAGAGGTGGGTTGGCTAGCTGTACAGTTGATGATGATTCTTGAGAACTTGGTTCTGAGGTAAGAATATCAAGAAAGGGATCATCAGCAAGTTGTACTGGTTATACTTGTTCTTCAACATCGTCAGAATTAACTGGAGACTGTGATTTCTTGTATTGTTGATGAAGTACTTGCAGAGGGTGCAGCTTGGTCAATTAAAGTTGACGAAGGTGAACTAATCAAATCAGCAGGTCTTGGAGCAGCAACAACACGAACTAGAGAAACAACACTTGGTAGAGGATTAAAGTACTCATCGAATATGGTTGGAACAATAAATCCTAATCATTCTTAGTTGGTGGAATATAAGGTGTTGAAGAAGGAGGATTCTGCACAAGTCCTGAACTGATTGTTTCAGGATTCATCTCATGAAGTGCGGGTCCTAAACTGCTTTATTCAGAAACCATCGTTGTCATCATCAAAGTCGACGTGGATAGTTTCCATAATCTTCCGGGTTTGTCTGTTGTAGATTCGATAAGCTTTCTTTAAGGGATCGTATCCAATGAAAATGCCAATATCTGCTTTGGGTTTCAGCTTACCCAGATCTTCACTGTCATTGGTTGGGTAGCATACAGCACCAAAGACATGAAGATATTTCGGGTCGGGTTTTTTATCATGTAAAATTTCATAAGGTGTTTTGTTGTGAGGTTTACGAATCAATGACCGATTTTTGGTATAACAAGCTGTTGCAACAACTTTTGCCCACAAGTATAATGGAGCCTTTGAAAATATCAGCATTGTACGTGCAGCTTTCACTAAAGCTCGGTTTCTTCTTTCAGCAACACCGTTCTGTTGTGGAGTACGTGCAACAAAAGTTTGGTGTGATATCCCGACATCTTTATAGTAGGACTTTAGGGTCTGGTTGACAAACTCTGTTCCATTATCTGTGCGAATGTTTCTTACAGAAGTATTGAGGCGAACTTGAATCATTTTCAAAAATTTAATTACAAACTCAAGAGTTTCGTCCTTTGATTGTAAAAATTTCACCTAAGTGAACCGAGAGTAATCATCAACAATAACCAAAATATACTTCTTCCCATTGATACTTTCAATTCTCATTGGTCCACAAAGATCTATATGCAACAGATATTGCTTCTCTTGAATGGAGTCTTTAGACTTGGGTTTATGAGTGTGCTTCTTGCTTTTCCCGAGTGAGCACGCAAAGCACAAATGGTTTTTTTCATACTTCAGTTTGGGAAGGCCTCTGATCAATCTTTGTTTGGAAAGTTCATTAATTGTTGCGAAGTTTAAATGGGATAACCTTCGATGCCATAACTAAGTTTTGGTTTTTGAAGCTTTAGACAAGAGACATATAGGAGAGTACCATATCATATCAGCTAAGGAAAGTGTGTACAAATTAGTGTCTCTGGAGCCTATGAGTAGATCAACACCTTCTTAGTTTCAAACGAAGCAGGTGTGTTTCTGGAAAGCTACTTCCAGATCAGAATCACAAAATCAACCCACTGAGAATAAATTATGACCAAGTCCCTCCACATAATAAACCCAAGAAATTGTAACGTTCCCGATCTAATAGTCACCATACCCCCTATAATCTTTGCAATATGATCATTACCAAATCTGACTGTATCAAGAATTTTTTCTACAAAGTTGATGAGCTGAGAGTGTTGTCCTGTCATGTGCTTTGAGCATCCCGAGTCCAAGTACTAGAGGACGATTTGGACGACCTGCATTAGATACGAGAAGAAGATGGAGAATTTGAAATCGCGGATCCCTAATTTTTGTTAGGTTCCAAGATGTTAGAAGGCCTAGATCCTAAGATGCTAGGTTCATCAATAAAACTTACAGATTTTGCTACTTTGGTTCTCCTACTATATACCTTAACTTCTGGATTAGGAGTAATTATGGGTGTTTGGATAGTTTCCTTAGGAGCCACTATGAGATTTGAAGTGATTCTAGTCAAAGGGCACTTTGTTTCATATATAGTGAATGTCCTTCCTGTAGGTAACCACCTATGTCCAATACTAGTAAATACTTCGCCAGTAGGTTTCCATTCCATCTTTTTGCTCTTACCAGACTTAGATTTAACATGCTTATTCACATCATTTGTATAAGCAATAACACAATCATCATGATTAGCAAAAAAATAAACAACCATTGCATGTAGAACATACAAACTTAGAATTCGTATCTTTTACAGGATGTTTAAAA
>BQNB010105990.1:0-23485 GCA_026074375.1 Tanacetum coccineum | reverse complement strand
AAGGATTTTCGTGATAACATTATACATACTCCCAATCAAACTTATAGGCCGATAATCACCCACCGATTTCGGATCTAAGGATTTTGGATCTAAGGATTTCGGAATAAGGGCTATAAAAGAAGAGTTGCACCCTATAGAAAAAGAGGCGTGATCAAAAAACCATTCAACTGCTGTGCAAAAATCCGGCCCAAAACTTGCGAAAAAACTCAAAGGTAAATCCATCAGGTCCGGGAGATTTATTTTCTCCACACCCCCAAACGGCATTACGAATTTCTTCTCTTGTAATGGAACTCTCCAACTCAGTAGACTGTTCATGATTAAGACGATTAGGGAAACTAAAGTTAATCTTACCATGACATATACCCGGATCTTGGAATTTAGCAGCAAAATGATTACGAAATTCGTCTTTGACACGGCTAGGGTCATTGTAACATTTCATATTTTCAGGTCATTTACAACTTCATATATTTCACTAATTATTTTTTTTCTCTCGTACGCGTTTACTTTAGAATTCTCATCACCCTCCACGGCCCACTGAATTTTAGCCTTTTGAATAAATCCCGAGCATCCAACAGCCTTTACATCTGAAGATTATTTTCATCAACATTCCGTATGAGAATAAAAGAATCATCGTTCACTCCACCTTGATCCAAAATCCTGTCAATATCGCTCAATTTGGACTTAAGATCATTTACACGGGCCAACTGTTTCTTCTTCTGATCCGCTACATACACACGAATCTCCTTTTTTAGAATTTGTAACTTCTTTTTTGATCGGATCATCCTATTACTATCATTTAGGATAGTTGAATTCCAAGTATTAGTCATCATATGTTCGAATCCCTGAAAGCTAAACCAAGAATGGTAAAAACGAAACGGGGTAGCACCATAATCAGTAAATACCTCACGAAGCAGGATAGGCCGATGATTCGAAAGATGCCTATCAAGACAAGCAGCCAAAACGTGAGGGAAAAGAGAAAGTAAACCATCAGTCACAAGGAAGCGGTCCAATTTGCTCATTTTAGTAGCCGATGGATGAGCCCAAGTAAAAGTGTACCCTTCTAATTGAAGATCTACTAACCCCGAATTAGATATAAAATTATTAAATGCACGTGCACCATTCACGTTGAAAGTAGACCCCCAACGTTCCTCCATCCGCCTAATTTCATTAAAGTCACCCATAACAATGCTCTCACCATTTCACCTATTGATCAGAGATGTTAAATAAGTCCACAAAACACGTTTATTAGAAACAAAAACAAATAACTCACTAAAACAAAAACAAAAAAACAGTTTATGGCATGGCATGAGCTGATAAATACCAGTCGAGGGACGACGAGTCGAGGCTCGGTATGGTGTTCATGCCATCGTTGTGGGCTGGTGGGATGGCGTCACTTTACCAGCCACCATACCTTCTTTCTAAGTGTCTTGGTTAATTACAATTACGTCCTTTTTAATGTGAATAACAAAAACAATACTCGTGCGTTGCACGGGTAGACGGTTATTAGGATTTGTTATAACATCTAAAATTAAAAAAAAAATCTTAATTATTATAGCACATATTATATTTAATGTAATCGGTCCATTGACCCAAACTCATAGTTTAGAATATTTTGTTGTATCCTATATATAAGTATCAATTATATAATATTAATAAGCTGAAATGACACGTTCTTTTGATAAGCATGGTTCGTACTGCTGAATTCTTATTAATGTGTTGGCTACTTTAGTACAAATTATTAAAAGTCGGTATCTTTTATAAAGTATGTTGGTTGCTTGATATTAGCCTTTTTGTGATTTTTTAAGTTTAGTGATATATGAAATATTCTTATTTTTCTAATACTCGTAATTTTTTTGGTTTCTAATCATTTTTTTTCTGTTCAACTTCGTTAGCCATACCCTTATCAGGTGTAAATCCTAGAGGAAATGGAATGCTCGAATCCGTCCCAGTAATATCTACAGCCTCTTTACGCTTGTTAAGTAAATCATAAATCTTGAAAGGATCGTTCGAAATCTCCTTTTCAATGGATTGTGGAACTGATTCAGCAACATAACCCTCTTCGTTAGTATTTTCTCCATAGAAAGTATCAGAAACGGCTTCGTTATCGCTCTCATCCTCCGAGTTCCCCTGTTTACAAAACTCCGACTGTTTCACGCCCACTTCCTTATCAGAATCATCATCAGAACAATAAGCCGTCTCAGAAACATCCGTAAAAGTTGGAGACCAAGTAAACAATTCCTTAGCTCGAACCACAAAGATCTTCCCTTTAACAATAATCTTGAACTTCTCAAGGATATTATCTTCCTGATTAGTCTTAATACAAATACGTTTTCGTGCAAAAAAATCATCTTTACATTCTTCAAGATCCAAAACCTCACCCCATTTGGAACCAATCTTGTGAAAAGTAGTACTTGACCACACATGCATAGGAACCCCTTCAATGTCAACCCAAACTATCCTATCACGGGACACGAAATCCGATTGAGCATTCGACAAGCAATTAAACCATGAAGCAACTCCCACATGTTTCAAAAATTTAGCTTTGGATTTAGACGAAGTCAACTCAATCATAACCCACAGCCCACCTAGATAAACAACCTTCGCGTTTGGAAACCCCTCATTCGATAAAATCACATGTAAAGTATTAATAGAAGAGAATTGTTTAACCTCCCCCATAACATAGTTTCCAAGATCACGTGACACCACGCAGGAATCATCTAAGACCATTGCTGGTGAAGCAGATACAGGAGTATTCCATACACCGTTCACAGCCGCAGGAGATGACCCATTTACCACATTCACATATGACCCAGTTTGAAACTGACCTTTAGCCTGATCAACCCCCCGTGGGTAGCTAGGAGCCGCAGCCACATTATTATGAGATGAAAGGTTGGGTTTTTTAGGCCTCTCAAAACGAGCCGGATTTGCAAAAAGGTGAAATCGGCCAATCCAAATAGTATTGAGATTCTCAATCAAACGATCCAAATTGATTACCTTAATGAATCTGACAAAGGCAAACCGTTTCCCCACCTTGGATTTTTTAGTCGGAATGAAAACATCCACCACAGTACCATAGTCATTACATACCTTCCATAGGTCTTTAGCGGTGCATCCTTCTGGAAAATTAGAGACAAAAACGGATTTGGAAATCCTCACAGTTTGATCAGCTTTGGATTGAAGGGAGTTCTGATTATGAGCACCCATGAGGCGAACCGATCCACAATGATATGAACCCTAAAAAAATAAAATAAACGATACCCCTAATCCCAAATGAAAATAGAGAAGATCAAGCACCTAAAGCACTCGTCGAATCAATTAAAAAAGGATTACAGATATTCTCAACGAATAGATCACAACCCCCGGTTACTAATGATCACAATGATAAAAGGGGACGAATAAATCGAAGCCCTAAAATCACTCCCAGTTAATAGCGACAGGATCAGAGATCAATACGATGAAAGAATCGTATAATCAATCGTTAATCGATGATTGGAGGCTAACAGGATTGGATCTCCCTACCCAAGGACATTTTTTTAAATCTAATTGGGTGTACTAAACTACTAAGATCAATTCCCATAAAATGCCGTCACAATCCTTTTAATGATTATTATAATTCTTCACATGTGATGTTGAATTAGAGAAAACATATTCATACAATAATCATGAAGATTATTGGATGAATTGACGAAGATGAGCCGATCGTCGCCCAATTTTGCACACACACACACTATTTATAAAATATCTCTACTACTTATAAAATATTCTTCATATTAACCCAGGCCACCACCAATATTCTCAGCACCTCCGACCACCTTCACAAAACGCGGTAATCATAATCATGTGAGCCCCACCACTGCTAACTTTATCTTGTTTCTTTTCTTTCAATAATATACCATCTTCATCTCTTTATCACCACTACCGACAATCTCTAAAATACAACGTTATTCACAAAACCACAAACACTTATTTAAATGGAAAATGGACGAACGTTTCGAAAACCATTAGTCCGATTTTCATAACCCCCCATAGTGAATGGGTGTTTGTGTGTTGTGTTGAAATGAGATGACGCTGAGGTGACAGCAGTGGGGCCCAAATGAACTGCACCCTTTACTCTTATATAAAAAAAGTTGGGTTAATAAGTTATGAGTTGAATTTGGTGAAGGGAAATGGTTATTAAACAAGCAAAAGAACCCGGGCGTTACGGCGGGGCTAATTTTTTCCCGAATAATTTTTTTTACATTTCGGGGGTTTTTTTTGGCGATGCGTTATGGTGGGGTTAATTTTTAATATTTTCTTTTTTTTGTATGATTCGGGGAAAAAAAATTTGCGTTGGGACGGGCTAATTTTTTCCTGAATATTTTCTTTTTTTTGGAACGGTTTTGTAAATTTTTTACGGGAATTTTTGTGTAAGAAAATCGTAAATAGTTAAAAGGTGAGGGCCCGTTTTGTATTTTTTTTACTTTGGGCCAGATTTTAGGCTATTTTTTGGTTGTTTTTTTTTGGCTAATTTTTTCCCGGATATTTCATTTTTTTTATGATTCGGGAAAAAAAAATTTGCGTTGGGACGGGTCCCGAATATTTTCTTTTTTTGGGACGGTTCGATATCTTTTTATTTGGGCTGATGAATGTAAAAAAGTTGTGAACAATAAAAACTTGACGTGTTTTTTTTTGTTAATTTTTTACGGGATTTTTTGTGTAAGAAAATCGTAAATAGTTAAAAGGTGAGGGTCCGTTTTGTATTTTTTTTTACTTTGGGCCAGATTTTTGTTGCTTTTTTTTTTCCGGATATTTCCTTTTTTTGTTTATGATTCGGGGAAAAAAAAATAATTGCTTGGGAGGGGTTAGGGGTTAATTTTTTTCCGGAATATTTTCCTTGTGTGTTATGGACGGTTCTTCGATATCTTATTTATTTGGGCCGATGAATGTAAAAAATAGGTTTGTGAACCAATAAAAATTTGACGGTGTTTTTTTTTGTTAATTTTTTTACGGGTTTTTTGTGTAAGAAAAATCGTAATAATTTAAAAAATTGAGGGTACGATTTTTTATATTTTTTTTACTTTGGGCCTGATTTTCAGGCTAATTTTGGGCTAGTTTTTTTTTTACTTTGGTCCAAATTTTGGGTCACATTTTATGCGAATTTTAGGCTAGTGCCTCATGTTTAAAGTGTTATTTTTTTTTGTTATATTGGTTTTTTTAATATAATGGGTTTTACGTTTTGTGACCTTATCATTTCTTTAAAGTTATTAGGTATCGAAGTTTTTCCGCGGGAGTATTTCTTTATTTTTTTTTTACTTTGGGCCTTATTTTGGGCCACATTTTATGCGAATTTTAGGCTAGTTATGCCTCATAGTTTTAAAGTGTTGTTTTTTTTGTGTTATAGTGGTTTTTTTCTTTCATATAATGGTTGTTAGTTTGTGACAATATCGATTTTTTTAAAGGGGTTTAATAGGTTTCGAAGATGTTTCCGCGGGTATTTTTTAATCCTGAATAAAATCAAAAACTTTTTGTAATATTTTTTTTTCCATTCTCTACTTTGTGCAAAAAAAAAGAAGTGGGCACCAACAATATGGAAGCCCGTTACTGTAGCGGTGTGACCAACTGTCAAAAGACAGTGGATCAAGTCGGCTATTGCTGTATATTATATTTATTCAGTTCATGTTTTATATGGACCTACTTTACTCTCATGTGTGATAATTTAACAACAGGAAGGCCGTTAAAGAGAGGGACCAACGCTACATTACGTTTCTCACTTTAAAACGAATGATGCATTTTTTCGGTCAAAGGAAGAAGCTTGTCGGTCAACCCAAACCATAAGGATGAACGGTGTAATTTACTAAAAAATATATCTAAAAGTTTTATAAAAAAACTTATTAAGGTCAAACGATCAACCCGAACCCGAGTTAGTCAAACATTTTGAATATGATACCCAACAATGTTTGATGTTTGCGTTTCTCGAGTTGACCAAAATAAATTTTTTGACCCGAGTAACACGACCTGAATATGATTAATCGGGTTTGGGTCCGGGTCGGATTCGGGTTTTTTGACACCCCTACTTACATGTGACGATAAAAGGAATACTCGTGGACGAGTCCAAGAGAGCAAGAGAGAGCGTAAATAGAGTCATTCAAATTTTGCATATTTGTTTTAAATGTTTGTATTCTTATAGTTCATAGTTGATAATAAACATGCACTAGATTCTCTTAACAAGGGAGAGGTATGCAATTTCTTTGCAAGTTTGCTAGTAAATTATAAAGAACCCATGCATGTAGTATATCGTTTTTCATTGGATTATTCCGTAAAATGGTACCATGCTTTAGTCTTATCCTTAAAAAGGTAACAGATTTTCAATAGTGACTGTATCATTTAGTGTAATCTTGTAACTTAACTGGCCACATCAGGAAATTATATGCAATTTGCCCTTTTTCCAGTGTCCACGGCCACATTTCAAAAAAGGGCAGAAAACATACAATGATACAATAACTTAACTGGTAAGTTTTGCGATGGTAGTCTTCATTTGGTGCCACGGTGGTCGCCGGAAAGTATAGATATTCGGACATCCATTCTAACCCTTTTCATGACCCATTTGACCCACTGACATGTTATTGTTTTTTACCCAAATGACCTGTAATTGTATTGTTTTGACAAAGTTATTGTTTTAACGCAGTTATTGTTTTCAACACATGGTGATAAAAATCTTACTCACATGAGGTTTTTATATGTGCAATATTTACAGGAACCGATTAAGCAACACGAGGAATTGAGCGACATGAGGATTGCGAAGTCCAAGCATGCCCAATATCTTTTTTAGCTAAGTTATATTTGGTTGAATTACGATAATCATTGTATTTGCATTTCGTACTTGAGAAAGATGTTCGTTTCTTGTTTGTGGTTATGCAAATACTTGGTCTATATCGATATATGGTTGAAATAATAAATATGTTTGAATCAGTTTTGTGTATGTACTAATTTGGAATAAATATAGCAGCTAAAGATTATGTATAAAGAGTACATACATATGACCAATTGCTTTACTTGTAGTGTATAGTGACACATATAGTCTCAACACATCCTGACACTATTAAGTGTGAGTAAAGGGTGTCACTATATACTTTTACCACCTGGACTTTTAATGACACTTTTTAAAAGTGAAGGCGAAAAAAAATGTAAATAGTGACATTTTTTTTGACATTTGTTGACACTTTTTGTGTGTCATTAAAAGACTTTTTTTCTTGTAGTGTTAATTGATAAAGGAAAAACATTCACATTCTAGGTCACTGTTACTTTCTAACATGTACCGTGCAAGTATACGATGTTGGTATTGGCTGTGATCTTTGATAAATTTAGAGCTATCGATGAGAGACTTCCATTGTTTGAAACTGATCGAATCCAATCAGTGATATGGTTGGAGTCCTTTTCATGATTTCGGTTTGGAGATCCAAAGGTATGTTGTCCGACATCTTTTTCTAAGTCGTTAGTTAGGGTTTGAATGTTGAGGTTTTGTTATAGTGCTTATACATTATATATATACTCAATTGAGAAGTGATACGACTTCGTTTTTGGAAGCATTTTCACTGTTCATTGATGAACAGTGTTCGGGCCATTTGGTTTTTTTTTTCCTTTTTTACTTAGTCATGATTTATAGCACGAGTATAATAATGCGGAACATACAAGTAGGCAATATATAAAAAAAAGCCGAATACAAGTCAGCCCCGTTGCAACGCACGGGCACATTCCTGCTCAATATTCGTTCAAAATCAATTCGAAAAAAATTATGCCCCGCCTTGGGCCGACCCATTTAGTTTTTTTTCTCATTTTTTACTTAGTCAACATTTATGGCGCGAGTATAATAACATGGAACATACAAGTAGGCAATATAAAAAAAGGCCGAATACAAGTCAGCCCCGTTGCAACGCGCGGGCACATTCCCACTCAATATTCGTTCAAAATCGATTCGAAAAAAATTATGCCCCGCCGCAACGCGCGGGCTATTTTGCTTGTTAGTACATAAAAAAGTAATGAGTATCAAAACCTTAAGGTTCGATGGATAGTCCGTGTAGTTATAGTAAAATCCACTTCTAGTCCTATGTTTCAAATATTTCCCGCACAGCCTCTAAGGCTCGCGAATATGCATACCAATAGTTCCTAACATGATTAACCTTTTGGTGATATGATAAAGAAGTATTGGAATCGATAGAAAAAAAGACTACTATATACCTCTTAATATTAAGATGTTTATTTGAATATGGCAGGTAATTAAGAAAGGGGCTTTATGGTAAATTAGCACGTTATTAAAGTCCAGGCACCAATAAAATAACAATTACGAGCTGATTAACCGGAGAAAAACGAGAAGAAAATGATCCCGTTTAAGCGAGTTGTATTATATATGACGAATATATTAACACAGTTATGAGTTTTTCTGAATGCTTAGAGCATCTCCTAAATTGTGTTATTCCAAAAATAAGATTATTCAAGTAACAATTTAGTTATATCGTTATAGCAGATTACCACAGCTAATGCAAACACCAAGCATAATTCGCCCGGAAAGAAGCATTGCAAAGTTAACTGCTGCAGCAATATTAAGCACATCACCAACAAGAAAACTGATTCCACCACACACTATACTGATTCGATGCCCATAGTTACGGGTCACACGGGATAAAAAGAGTGATGCCCACTGTTATGGGTCATAGGAGATCAGGAAATTGCTAGCCTGGTCACTGAACTTGCAATAGTTGCTTTCATGTGAATGATGTATGCTTCTTCTTTTTGATATACAGCGGGAAGAATGTTTTAAAGAAGGCATCCATTGATGTCATCATTAGCATAATATTAGTGGTTAGATGTGGCAAGATGGTCTTCGTAACGGTTTAATATGGGTTTGGTTGAACGGGAAATGAGCCGGGAGTTAGCTTGTATTTCTAAAAATTAATCTTTAATTTTATGAAGTAATTTACTTATTTATTATCATTACAGAAATTATAATATGTTCTATATTTCTTTATAATACATTTTTAATCATATCAGACAGGTTTGATATGTAACACAATTCATATGCTGCTACTCATAGTAAATAGACAAAACTTCGCACTAAATGTTTTGTTTTAGAAAAAGCAGATCTATATCTATATCTTTTTTTAACAGCAGATTTATTAACTAGCAAGAAGCTAGAAAAAAGAGAATTACAAGGTCGATGATAGAATGTTACAAGGATTACAAAACCATTCTATCCAACTAAACGTGATATTTCTACTCCTACTAGAGATCCAATTGTACGAAAATTGTTTTACATCATTAAAAAGAAACTCCTTTTGAGGTCGTTTGAGGTTGAAAACGGTTTTATTTCGATGATTTCATATAGCCCAAATAGTTGTGTTTACCACCACATCGAAGAATTTCCTATGCTTATGAGCCATGGGAAGCCGGTCGGCCATGGTTAAGATATCTAAAAGGCTTGAGTTGGTGATTCCAGTTAAACTGCCACCAGGAGAAAACAACCTTCCAAGTATCAATGGCTAAGGGGCGTTTGACAAATATATGATCTTCTGTTTCAATGTCATTGTTGCAAAGAGGGCATCTAACCGTATCGAGATCAATTCCACACCTATCAAGATTGAATCTAGTAGGAAGTATTTTGTTCAAAACATGCCAAGTAAGGATGGTTACCTTCGATGGCAGTAGCTTATTCCATCTGGTGGGATGAGAGTTAGTGTCACTTGACATGGTGGAGAAGAGCTTTCGCATGCTATTAACAGAAAATCTTCTTGAGGCATCATAGGTGAATTCCCAAACATCGCAATCATTTGAGAGGTGTAAGTTTACCAGAAGATTAATGAGATTATTTTGTTCGTTAAGTTCTTCTTTTGACTGAAAACTCCCTCTCCATGTCCATGAAATTGAAGGCCTAGATACATTGGAGGTACTGTGGTTAATGGGTATGTGAAGTGGGTGTGCTGAAGTTGCTTGGAACACATGATATGGGGGGAATATGGGGTGTGAGATGGAAGTAACAGTAGCATTATTGTATGATAAAGGATTGATGGTTCTCTCACAAACTAAACAGTTCTTGTTTAGCTCAAGCCTATAATGATTCTTGAAGAGTCGTGCCACCCAACTAATGATCATGCCAAAAACTTGTACTTCTACCGTCTCCAATCTTTTTCTTAAAAACCGTTGGTAGGTTAATACCAACCTTCGTAAGCTCATGCTTGAGGTTTATTATTCGTGACCAAGTACCTGAAGCTTTCTTGTGAGAATTGGAGTTTATAACACCGCCTGTGGGTCCATGTATAGAACGGATAACATTACACCAAAGGGACGTGCCTTCATTTTGAAAATGCCACCACCATTTAGTAAGCAAAGAGTTATTACTTGCGACGAGGGAGCCAATACCTAAGCCACCTTTGTTTCGAGGTGAGATCTATATCGATACCTATACTACTCTATAAAGTATTTAAGCCCTTCTCTAAATAAAAAGTTTTAAAAATTCAGCCAATACACTTGCATGTAATGGAAAGAGTTGGTCAAATACTAATATTAGTAAGTGACATGTTCTTTAAAATGAGATTAATTTATGTACATAAGAATACAAATGATTGTAACTGACAACATTTAAAATTCAATTAAATAAATAACCATTATTAACTATCGGTTACACACACTACAAGAAAAAGTAGAACAGGGGACGAAGTTTTCCCGGGCGACATTTGTCGCCCGGGAAAACCCACTAAACGACAAAAGTCTGTCCGACGTGGCACAAATTCTGATAGACTTTTTAGTCAAAGTTAGAAGAAGTTTTCCCGGGCGACATGTCGCCCGGGATAAGTTGGTATAAAATTTGACCAAAACATCAACGAAAATCTTGGCGGCAATTTTTCCCGCTCAGCTTTCCCGGGCGACATGTCGCCCGGGAAAGTTTTTATTAAAAAAAATAATTCACGTGAATGTTTAAGGGTTGTGATTAGTGTTAATTAACGTGTTTTAAAATTTCCCGGGCGACATGTCGCCCGGGAATCTTTTTAATAATAAATTACACAGTTTTTAATATATATAAAACTGTATATTTTTTTAATAAAATCTTTCCCGGGCGACATGTCGCCCGGGATACCTTTTAATAAAAAAATATACGGTTTTTAAATCAGTATTGTTTATAGAATATATTTTATAATTATATATTATTATTTATAAAATAATTATTATATATTTGATAAATAATAACTATCTAAGAAAAGCACTCCGTTTTCTTGGTTCGGTCAGGATATGCACTACCCTTCTATAATTCAACATGATATACCGTATACTTTTTCAAGATGCACATTCGTCAAGTAACACAAAAACAAACATTTATTTAGTTAAATATTATACATACCACTTGTAGTAACACAAGCGAGGTCTAAGACCGATAATCATACGTGAGTTACAAACAGACACTTAAACATATTAGACTGATAATCATACGAGACTTACAAACAGACACTTAAAGCATACGAATTACATTCCAAATGACAAACTACTCCAAATCAAGTTTTCCCATGTCATTGTAAACTTCGTGAAGTAGTGCAGCTGAATTAAGTGTGTGTTGTTCCGGATTCTTATACATTTCTAACATTGCCTCGAGTACCGTTATCTTATCAAGCAAGTGCTTGCAGTTTGAGCACTCTGCATTTCTTAAAGCTCCTGGAGAATAAATTAGAGTCGATGATGATCCTGGAGAATAAATTGGAGTCGTTGAAGCTCCTGGAGAATAAATTGGAGTCGATGAAGATCCTGGAGAATGAATTGGAGTCGTTGAAGCTCCAGGAGAACCAACCAGGAGACGGACTCGTTCCTCTTTCCATAAAAAAAAATTACATCCGAAAGTGTCTTCGAGAGGCTGTTAAAGAGTATAGCTAATAAGTTTTTACAACTAACCACATTATTTATATATTACACAAAAAAAGCATGTGATTGTTCACCTTTGATCGTGGACATGCATAGTATAGTTTACCACGGGTTTTAGGTTTATACGACTCTCGCAGAACTACATCTCCGGATCCACAAGGACACGCAAAAGCTTCATATGGCACCATCTTCACCATAATAGCAGTGTGATATGTTTGTGGTTGTGATGGTAAGAATGTGTGTGATCTGTGGGTGATTGTGAGGATAATATCTGCTTTTATGGTAAAAAAAAAAGTTTTTTGGAGGGAGAATTTGGCGGGAGTATTTGGCAGGAGTATTTGGAGGGATTTTTTAGCAGGAGAATTTGACGGGAGTATAGGGAATACGAAGATTTGGCGGGAGATCTAATGGTACAACGATAACATATCGACTAGACGTTGAACATCTAAGTACAACGGACAAAATTGAGCGACTCATCCGTTGAACATTAATGTACAAACAACAACATATCGTACTCATCGTTAAACATCGAATGTACATCGTAGCATATCAACTCATCCGTTGAACATCCTAATGTACAACGATGGCATATCGACTATCCGTTGAACATTACTGTACATGTTAGTATATCGACTTCATCCGTTAAACATCTAATGTACAACGACAACATATCGACTCATCCGCGAAACATCTAATGTACAACGATAGCATATCGACTCATCCGTTGAACATCTAATGTACAACGACAACATATCGACTCATCCGTTGAACATCTAATGTACAACAACAACATATCGACTCATCCGTTAAACATCTAATGTACAACGATAGCATATCGACTCATCCGTTGAACATCTAATGTACAACGATAGCATATCGACTCATCCGTTAAACATCTAATGTACAACGATAGCATATCGACTCATCCGTTGAACATCTAATGTACAACGATAGCATATCGACTCATCCGTTGAACATCTAATGTACAACAACAATATATCGACTCATCCGTTGAACATCTAATGTACAACGACAGCATATCGACTCATCCGTTAAACATCTAATGTACAACGATAGCATATCGACTCATCCGTTGAACATCTAATGTACAACGACAACATATCGACTCATCCGTTAAACATCTAATGTACAACGATAGTATATCGACTCATCCGTTGAACATCTAATGTACAACACGATAAGCATATCGGACTATCCGTTAAACATCTAAATGTACAGAGCTAGTATATCGACTATCGTTTGTAACCGTTCTAATGTCACGATAGTATATCGACTTCATCCGTTGAACATCTATATATACAACGGACAACCTATCGGACTAATCCGTTTAAAACATCTAATGTACAACGATAGCATATCGACTCATCCGTTGAACATCTAATGTACAACGATAACATATCGACTCATCCGTTGAACATCTAAGGTACAACGATAGCATATCGACTCATGTAAACATCTAATGTACAACGTAGTATATCGGATCAATCCGTTGAACATTCTAATATACAACGACAACATATGACTCATCCGTTCAACATCTAATGTACACCGTTAGTTATATGACTCATCCGTTACAAAATCTAATGTATAGCTCGATAGCATATTACTCATCGGTGAACATTAATGTACAACGAACAAATATCGACCATCTGTAATTATCTAATGTACACCGATAGCTTATGACTCATCCCGTTGAACATCTAATGTACAACGACAACTTATCGGACTCATCCGTTGAACATCTACTGTACAACATCAAATATCTCGACTTCATCCGTTAAACATCTAATGTACTAACGATATGCCTATCGACTCATCCTGTTAACAGCTAATATACAACGAAACATATCGACTCATCCGGTTTTTAAACATCTAATGAACAAAGATGCATATCGCCTCAATCGGTGAACATCTAATTTACAACGATGATATCGACTCAGCGTTGCACTCTAATGTACAACGATAACATATCGACTCATCCGTTGAACATCTAATGTACAACGATAGCATATCGACTCATCCGTTAAACATCTGAATGTAAACGATCCGTATATCGACTCATCCGTTGAACATCTAATGTACAACGATAGCATATCGACTCATCCGTTGAACATCTAATGTACAACGATAGCATATCGACTCATCCGTTGAACATCTAATGTACAACGATAGCATATCGACTCATCTCGAAACATCTAATGTACAACATAGTATAACGACTCATCCTTTGAACATCTATTTGTACAACGATAGTATATCGACTCATCCGTTGAAACATCTTAACTATACAATGACAACATATCGACTCATCCTGGTAAACATCTAATGTACAAACGATAGTATATCGGACCCCTCGTTGAACATCTAATAGTACCGTCATTATATCGATCATGAAAAGCTTCCCGGGCGACACGTCGCCCGGAATAAATTATTAAAAAATTATAAATCCTTCTGGGCGCATGTCGCCCGGAAAGTATTATTAAAATATTTTAAAAGTTTATTAAAAACATATAGTTTTTAATTATTTTAAAAGTGTATAATTTTTTTTATTAAAAATCTTTCATTAAAAAAATATAAAAAAAAATTTACTAAAAATTATACATCTTTTAATTTTTATAAAAGTTTCTCAGCCTCACATTTTAATTGAACTACAACATTAAAATTTTAATAAATCTTTTAATTTTTATAAAAGTTTCTCAGCCTCAAATTTTAATTTGACTACAACATTTAATTTTTATATAAGTTTATTTAATTTAATAAAGCTTTCCCCGGGCGAACATGTCGCCCGGGAAACTCTTTATTAAAATATTTTAAATGGTTTATAAAAACCATATAGTTTTTAATTATTTTAAAAGTGATATTTTTTTTATAAAAATCTTTCATTAAAAAAATATAAAAAAAATTATTAAAAATTATACATCTTTTAATTTTTATAAAAGTTTCTCAGCCTCACATTTTAATTGAACTACAACATTTTAATTTTTATAAAAGTTTATAAAATATTTTAATTTTTATTAAAAATATTTTAATTTTTATTAAAAATATTTTAATTTTTAATGAAAAGCTTTCCCGGGCGTGTCGCCCGGGAATACCTTATTAAAGAATTATACATCTTTTAATTTTTATAAAAGTTTATAATTTTTAATAAATCTTTCCCGGGCGACATGTCGCCCGGGAAAGCTTTTTATATTTGTTAAAAAGGCCCTCCAAAATTTTCGTTGTCGCGCCAATTTGCGCTAAACGACAAAACTGGATGTTTCCCGGGCGACATGTTGCCCGGGAATGTCGCCTGGGAAATATTTGTCATCAAAAAGCAGATCTGTGTTTTCAGTTGTATAACACAAACGATAAAACGTAAAAAAAAACTTTTTTTTTGCGATTTTGCAGCAACACCACCACAAATCACCACCACTCGACACCGACGACAGGAGCACACGAGCACTATATTATAATTCTTCCTCTTCCTCCTCTAAACATAATTCTTTCCTTAACCCTCTAAATTATAATTCTACGTCTTCTTTTTCTAAACCTGTAAAAAAGTTTGATTTTTTGTGGTGGTGGATCTTCGAGCTGAGTTATTCAAGGTTTGGATTTTTGATTTTGGTATAAAAGTTTGATAATTATAATAAATTATTATAATTGAACTTTGTTGATTTTTTTTGGGCAGTGAGTCAGCCGAGACGAGCCGAGAGGAGCATAGCAGCCGAGTCGGCCGAGACAGCCTAGCCGAAAGTATGTTATAACTTTTTTTTATCTTTTTGGTATCCCCTGTGACATGTCATCGGGGAATGTTTATTGTGATTGACACTGTAAAACGCACATCCAAACACTCCTTATGCTGCGTATATGTAATTATTTTATCGAACCCTTTAGGAATTTTTTAGGATTTTAGTGATTAATTTCGGAAAATCCCCGTCTGATTTTAATCATCCTATAGAAAACCCGTCCGAAATTAATTTATTAGAAATTAATTTCAGAAAGTCCCTGTTTGGGACTGCTTTTTGAACGTTTTATCTCATTTAGGATATGAATGCATATAATTGGTTTACTATTTGAGATGATTTCGACAGTGTTTCTCCTTTACTCCTACGAATATGTCTTTAAACACATATTTGGGGAGTTGAGGGGAAATGCTGCCAAAATTTTCTCAAATAGTAAACCGGTTATACACATTCATATATGAGACGAATCATTCAAAGAGTGTGTTAGGATTGCCTTCCATAGTTGCACTAGGTGAACAAAACATCTCGTATTCCTCGTTTGAATGTGTTTAATTAAGTTTGCATATAATAACTAATTGTATCGTTAAAACGCAGTTATGGTAATTGATAAGAGTTGGACAAGTTTAGGGAAACATGAAAAAGCATTTTATACCGGTCTTAAGAAATTCGTCGATGATTGCAAGCCGTTAGTGGATAGTGCCGGGAATATAAGATGTCCATGCAAGTCTTGTCGTCTAGTATTGTGGGTATCCATCAAACACCTTTCAGACCACATTTCGAAGTATGGGTTTGACCCAAGTTATAAAACATGGATTCACCACGGTGAACCGGATCTTCCTCCGCCACCACTAGTAATAGATAACACAAGACAACCTCAGATAAGTGACATGACAGCGTGCCTTAATGATCTTAGCTATATTCCTCTGAATAATGAACAAAATGAGCCAACTCAAGGAGATATTGGTGAGACAAGTAACGACTCGACTCAAGCTAAACGTAACGAGTTCAAAGAGTTATATGCCAGTGCCAATGAGGAGTTGTACCCCGGTTGTGACTATGTGACTCGATCTTTGTTGTCTATGATTGCAGACCCAGTTTGACATGCGTCCCCACATGGAATCCGATCGCTGCCCACTTATCTATGCGGCCATCTAGCAGCATCTACAATCTACAATGGCAAGAAGGCTGCTTTTAAGGACCGGCATTTGATTCCTGACTCGGACGGGACTTACGACCTGAAGCGCATCAGACTATCACGTCCTTCGCACATTTCCAAGGTCAATTGGGATGCGCAGATTGCGTTTTGGAATGACCCCAAGAACCATGCCCGGGCTGCCCAAAATAAACAAAACCGGGCAAAGAGCAAGGTCGTATGCCGACAAGGATCCCGGTCTATTGCCGCCCTCTGAGATATGCATGTAATAAACATTATTAATTATAATATGTAAAATAATTGCCACGTTGTTCATTTAAATTAACATTAAACAACTATAATATGCATGTAATAAACATTAAACAACTATAACATTAGTCAACATGGCAATTATAATATGTAATAAACCTTCCAAATAAATTAACATTAAACAACTAAGAACACTAAATCCCCAATTGTTCATTTCGGCAACCTTAGTCAGTTCTTATCAGCAGGAGGCCGGTTGGTGATACTGGACAACATACAATCTGCCTCCCGTGGTTATTTATGAAAGTGAGTTCCTTTTTATGTTGACTGTTGTTATTCCTTGGCCATAATCATCCGGGCAAGGACATTGATGCGTTCTTAGGCACTTGATTGATGACCTAAAGCGTTTATTGGGCAAAAGCCAGGTGGCTGTTCGTGACTATAGACGTTTCAACAGCCTTAAGTTTATATTTGAGTGCGATGGGTTCTAGGGACCATCAATGATTTTCTGCTCGAAGTAGTTTGTATGGGTGGGATGTGGGCAATGTTACAAAGGCATGCCCTACATGTAATGATACACTCCATACTGTGCGTGTGTTAGGCAAAACTAGCTTATGTTGGCCACAGAAGATTCTTAAAGAAGCCTCACAATATGGTGGGAGGTTACTTGAATTAATGGTGAAACGAAAACGGAGATCCTCCTAGAAGGAATTTAGCCGGGATGCAAATCTGACTCATAATTGCTAGTTTGCCCAGCGTGTGAGGGTAAATCATCCAGGTTTCGGGGGTTGTGAAGATAAAACGCAATGTTCTTGTCGAGCTGAACTGGACTAAACGATCTATTTTTTACGAGCTTGAGTATTGGTCTTTTCATACACTAAAACACAATTTAGATGTCATGCATATCGAAAAGAATGTGTTGGAGAGTATCTTGAACACTTTGTTAATGAATGACAAATCTAAAGACACCGCCAAGGCAAGACAAGATTTGAAAAGCCTGGGCATTCGAAGTGGCTTGTGGCTCGGCCAAAACAAAAATGGGAAGTGCTCGAAGCCTCAGGCTGCGTATTCTTTCACACCAGCAGACAGAAAAAAGTTTTGTCAGTTCATCAAAGGAGTTAAACTACCAGATGGGTTCGGATCCTACTTCAAGCATAAGTCACCGATATTAGATACCAATATAACAGGCCTGAAGTCTCATGACTGTCATATAATGATGCAACGTTTACTTCCTTATGACTTTAGGCAATACTTGCCCCGGGACGTTTTGCAAAACCACTAATCGAGCTATGTTTATTCTTTAAGCAAATCTGCTCTCAAACTTTGATGGTGGATGACATGTTGAAAGCTCAGAGCAAGGTGATCGATATTCTGTGCAATCTCGAGCTCATATATCCTCCTGCTTTCTTTGACATTATGATTCACTTGGTTATCCATTTACCTCTAGAGGCTATTTTCGGCGGGCCTATTTCGCCCCGGTGGATGTATCCATTTGAAAGATATTTGGAAAGAGCTAAAAAAATTATGTATGAAATAAAGCTAGAGCCGGAAGTTCGATTGCGGGGGTTATTTGTTGCAGAAGAAGCATTGACTTTCAGTTCTCATTATTTTCGGGATGTTACCATGAAATTTAATCGTCCTGACCGTAATGTGGATTGCCCTCCTCCAACGTGTCAGTTTCAGGTGTTTAAATCACTATGTAAATTGATTGGTTTACGGTCGGTTATTCGTATTGATCACCAATAATTGAAGAAAAGTTGATATGGGTATGTACTCACAACGTCCTGAATCGACAAGTACCGTGCCAAGTTTTAAGTGTACGTGTTTTTATTTTGGCAACTTCTTTTTCTTAACTTATCTTTTGACGACTTATTCTACAACATGACATTTTTTCAGTGAATTTCCTAACAAAGGACATGGAAAGAAAGAATTCCCCGGCTGGTTTGGGAAAAGCAGGTATACTTAGGACTTATTGTGTGTATTTAACTGTAAAAATAACGGACATCATATTTTGTGTTCTTATCTAATCCTATCTTCTTCATAGATCCGTCAACGTCACGTAGCAATGACCCAGGTGGGTTATCGAAAGCAGCGCGTTATTCGCTTTGGACCTTGCTGGACCATATCAGACTCCAATCTCAGTCAAACTATTGCGTAGTCAACAGGTTGTGTGGCTTGTGGACCAAAACAGCGGAATTTGTTCGCTTGTCAGATCGGAAGTACTGTATTCACGGTCAGCTTGAAACTAATCCTCGATTAGTTTTTCATATTTGTCGTTTAAAAACTGTGTTGTCCGAGTTAAGTGGTTCGACACTAGCAACAAAGGACGATTCCATAATTTTGTCACTTAGAAAAAACAATAACACCAAATCAAGGCAAACGGTTGTTTTGAGGCGTTTAAAAATGGATCAATAATTTCTCGTAACACAAGTCAAACAATGCTTACTACCTTGAAGATATGGCCAGCACGACCACTCCGGGTTGGAAGTTCAGTTGAACATGTGAGTCATAAAAAGTTTTTTTTGAAACGGGTGGTGTCATATGTAGACGGATGACCCTGATGTTTATACATGTCGGACAACTCATCTATCTAGCACTTTCTACTAGTTTGATATGACTTGGAAATGGCGGGCTTGCATATAGAGGTCAATCAAATTAGTTGTTGACGCACACCATATATCATTGATGTTGTTGATTGAGGACGATGATATTATTGACGAGGAAGACCCCATTCCTCATGATTTAGCAGATTTGATGATGAAGACCTCGTCAACCTTGATATGATGATGGTCTTAAATGTTGTTGTATTCTAGTGAGAGAGTTTGTTCTTTTGTTGTAACTTGTAAAAGAGCTTATTTTGATGAATTGAATGTAACTGTTAATGGATGTTCTAATGTGTTATTATTTGGAAGTATATGCATTTGGATGTGTACATTGATTTTATTATTTGTTAATAAATTTCAATATTGTTATCCTTAATGCTACCTGTACAGATGTCGCACGGGGTCACGGCGGTGACGGTGGAGGTGATGATCGTCCCCCTCCATATCAGGTACCCACCGGCTGTGAGGGTTGCTTAGGCAACCGAGGTAAGAATTTCTGGATTATTGTAATACAAGCATAAACTTGATACATTGAATTTGATTGCCTTGAGTTTTTATGACTTTATCACTCACTTGATTTTGCAGGTAAGGGCACCCGAAAGCCCAATTTGGGTGGCAGGAGAGTGGGCAGGCCGCATACCCGCCAGGAGACCCGGAACCTCGGGTTAAAGGCCATCACGGATAAAAGTGGCCCCGTCCCGATCCGGTTTGAGGTTAACGACCGAGAGACCCTCATGTGTCTCTCGGTGGACCATGCGGTCATTGGGCCAACTACTCGGGGGAGCTCGTTAGGGATGTTGCCCTTGCACTACCATTCTTTGGCACCGATTGTTCGCCGGGAGCGGAAGGCGGGGGTGCGTTGGCAAAGTTGGAGGTAAGTTATTTTCATTATCTTTTTTGTTTTTTCTCATTATCGTGTTCATTTATTTAAATGTGTATATTTTATCTAAATTTGTTTATTTATTTATATCATATAAATAAATAAACGAATTTAGATAAATATATAAATTATATCTCTAACTCTGTCTTTGTTATATATGATTGCAGACCCAGTTTGACTTGCGTCCCCACATGAAATCCGACCGCTGGCCACAAATCTATGCGGGCATCTGCTAAATGAGCCACCTGCAAAAGATCTACAATGGCAAGAAGGCTGCTCTCAAAGAAAGATATTGGGTTCCTGAAGAGGACGGGACTTATGACCTAGAGCGCCTCAGACCTGCGGACGTCCCTCGCACATTTTTGAGGTAAATTGGGATGCGCAGCTTGCATTTTGGAATGATCCCAAGAACCTTGCGGGCTGCCCAAAATAAACAAAACCGGGCAAAGAGCAAGGTCGTATGCCGACAGGGATCCCGGTCTATTGCCGCCCTCCGAGATATGCATGTAATAAATATTATAATTATTTTACATATATATATAATTAACGCTTTGGTGTGTTGTGATTTGTCGTTTTTAATTTGTTTCATCTTATATACGTGTGTATGTGCAGATGGAGACCTCAGCTACTAGAGAGTACCCGTCGCTTGAATCAACACCTTCTTCTTGACACATACTGTTCATGGTGCGTCTATTCTTGAACCCCGAGGACAAAGCTCTTTATGTAAGTTTTGTTCCAAAACACGCACTTTAATGATTTGTCGAGAAATAATGTAGTGACCCGACTAATATATTAACTATCTTGTGTTTTTGTGACTACATAGGATGAGATGCTGAGGCTACAGGTTTAGCCCTCCAAACACCCCTAAGGGTGTTGCCTACAGGAGGATGAGATCATGGCCATTGTTCGCGGGGGCAAGCAGCGGGGGCACATTCCCGGTGTTGGACGGGTTTTGCCAGGACAGGGCACGGTCATTCCTCCCCCATCTCAAAGCACGCACTCCACGATATCGCTAGGCTCAAAAAGAGGAAGAAAGAAGCGGCTCACGAAACAAGTGAACATGTTCATGAGGTTATTTAGGAGTGACGAAAGTTTTTTATCAGATGCTTAATTCAATTTGAGTCACAAACCTGAGTGTCGTATGTGGCAGCAGGGTTCAAGTGCGTGTGCGAGGATGTTAAAGCCAGGAGATGATGAGGACAACGGCGAGGATGAGGACGATAGTTAGGGGATTTTGGGTAAGTATATGCTATTTTGTGTCTTGAAGTATATATTGGCGACCCTTATGTGAATATTTGTTTCCCCGTATGTTTAGAACATGTTATCTAAGTGAATATTGTATTGTTTCTTTGCGGATAATGGAAGTCTTGATGACTTCGTCACCCGTTTTATGTAGATTATATTGTGTTTATTCGGATTTTGAACGTATTTGCCTTTATTATTCCATATGCGTTTGATCGTATTGTGTTTGGTACAAGTTGTAACGTATTTGGGTAGATTCTATATTGGTTTATACAGGTTTGAGTTTTGGTAGATTTTTTCCGAAAAAATTCTGGAAATTGCCTGCTGTGCAGGCTGCACAAAAAATTTTTTGCAGACTTTTCCCGGGCGACATGTCGCCCGAGAAATTTAAAAAAATATATATTTAAAAATATTCCAGGGCGACCATCCGTGTCTGCCGGAAAATTAAAAAATATATATATTTAAAATTATTCCCGGGCGACATGTCACCCGGGATTCCTATTAATAATTTATTTAATAAAATTATTTTAACATTTTCCCGGGCGACATGTCGCCCGGGATTATGACTAATTAATTAATTAATTTTCGTATCCCGGGCGACATGTCGCCCGAGAATACCTTCCACCGTGGCACTTAATTGTTTGACTGAAACTATGTGGGCCCGGCGATGTCGCCCGGGAATGTCGCCCGGGAAGGAATCCCATTCGAGCTTTTCCGTTCCACTTATCCCGGGCGACATGTCGCCCGGGAAACGTATCCCCAGCGACAAGTCGCCCGGGATACCCCGGATATGGCAAATGTTGTAGTGTATTGCTCCAAGTGTTGCCCCAACTCCACCCAATTAACATGCATATTCACATATGTGAGTGGATAATCAGCCTAAGTTCAACTCTTGTCAGAGACATATGTGAGATAAGTGGTGATTATTTGGTAAAAAAACAGCTTGAATGAAAGAAACAAAGATAACTTATTAGTGCATGTATATTATGAAAAACTTTATGGTACTGACCAACTCCAAACTCGAGCATGAAGAACAGAAAGAGTAACCGAAAGACTACTGCAGAAACAATGGAGTAGCAAACTTGCCTCATCTGCCTTGCTATATTGCGATGGTCTCACTAATTCGCAAGAAAAACGATGAAGGTGTGATCAAGTACGTTTACGCACTTGACTCTCAGTCTCTCACTCCTTGGTGCTTGGCTCTACGTTTACCAGAGCCAACAAGTCCTTATATATGAGCATTCAAAATCATTTTTTTTGGTCATTTTAATACTTAAAATTTAGAAGAATTTTTCTTGTCGTTTCCCCCCTTGAGTTATGTGAATGCATGGCGTTTAAGGTGTGTGAATGTTGCTATGGTTATTAAATGAAATGGTAGTAGATACAACAAGCTAGAATAATTTAGCTAGTCTTTGTTTTATTTATCTTTTCTAAGTCAATGTGTTTATATCATATCGATGACGCAACATTATCTCACAGTTTATTGTACTGCCGTCGCGATGGTGATAATTAATAATTTAACCCTATTTTTCAATTATATTATTATATATACACATTTGAGGTTTCCCACACTCACAAAACCACTGTTCATTACACTGTAGCTACAGTGTTGGGCCGGCTATTTTTTAATTTCCGGTTGTTACTGTTCATCCATTATTTTTTTATTTCCGGTTGTTACTGTTTATCGAAAAAAAAAACTTTATAATCCCCCCCTTCTTTCGTCAAAAATAGGAAGAAAAAA
>BQNB010105989.1:2308-23485 GCA_026074375.1 Tanacetum coccineum | reverse complement strand
GCTTAAATGAAGCCATAGTCTTTATACACATACAAAATATACAACCTTCAAGGTTTATATTACTTAACATATTCTCATGTGCACCCATAGTTTTTCATAACATCCGGCCTCGAAAGTTTTTAAGGTCGAGAAGTCATTCAAATGTTGGTTACAAGAAAGGTTGTCAAAGCAGTAAATTTGGGACAGATTTAGGTCAGATTACGAGATGTAAAACCCCCACTTAAAATTTGAATTAGGATTATCCAACCTACAAAAGTTTAGTTCTATGTGTCTATTAAAAATCCCCCAAAGGAGAGCTTCTGATTTGGAGTCTAAGTATGGTTTTTAGGTCCAAACTTTTTAGTATTCGTTCATATCCGAAACTGAGTAGTTAAAAGTTTGATTTTATTTGGGGCACTTAAGAAGGGAAATAAATTAGTAGAAAAATCATAGAGATAGTAAACTCATGATATTGAACCTGTGATTTTTGGTAAAATTTATAAAGGTAAGTAGGGGTGGTTTAAAAAATGGTAAAATGACACTAAAATTTTGCGTTTTCAGGTAAATTGTTGAACACTGAAAAAGTGTGTAAACGAATTGGTATATGTTGGGCATGGTGTCGGGGTGACCGATGGGGGTATATAAACACCTTACACATCCATCATATTATTGTTACATATGCTTAAGCTTTTGGCTTAGTAGCGTGTAACACGTGTTATTTTGTTGTTTAGCTTTGTGCGAGGATTTTGGGAATTGCTTTAGCATAAATTTTTTGCTTCTAAACTACTCTAGGGAACAAATAACGAAGAATGAAAAAGACTAGACTGAAAACGGAGGTCGTTTGACCCAAAAACGAGTCAAGACAAAAACCGCATCCGACCCCGTTCTTTAAAAAGCAAAAAGTTATAAAAATGACCCGTACAAAAGGTTATTATTTTTCTAAAACTAAATGACTAAATAAAATTTTCTAAAAAAAAAAATATTTTTTGATAATTTTTGTATTTTTAAATGAATTTTTTAAACTTTTAACGAAATTAAATTGTAAAAAATAATAAACGACCTTTAAAAATTCTGAAAATTTTACTAAAATACGTTTTACACTATGATAAACCTCGAAAAATAAGAAACAAAAGAATTGCTTATAAATAAGCCCCCAAATAAGCTGTAAAACAACTTTGGCTTAATAGCCCAAAACACCCTTAAATACACTGACCCTTGGGATACTAAACGTAACAGTCCCAAGGCGCAGCGGTATGGTGGGTCCAAAAGATAGGTGTACAGGTAAGAGACCCGGGTTCGAGTTCTTGCACACCCCGGGTCACCCCTTGTACTCCTTTCTTTTTTTTTTGGAACAACTTTGGTTCACAAAGTTTTTCCAAAAAAAAAAGAAAGGAGACAAGGGGTGACCCGGGTGAGCAAGACTCGAACCCGGGTCTCTACCCTCGTACACCGCTCTTTTTGTACACACACATACCGCTGCGCCCTTGGGACTTTTACGTTAGTATCCCAAGGGTCAGTGTATTTAAGGGTGTTTTTGGCTATTAAGCCATAAGTTGTTTACAGCTTATTTGGGGGCTTATTTATAAGCAATTCTTTTGTTTCTTATTTTTCGTAGGTTTATCATAGTGTAAAGTATTTTTAGTAAAATTTTCAGAATTTTTAAAGGTCGTTTATTATTTTTTACAATTTAATTTCGTTAAAAGTTTAAAAAATTCATAAAAAATACAAAAATTATCAAAAAAATATTTTTCTTTTTTAGAAAATTTTATTTAGTCATATAGTTTGTAGGAAAAATATAAAGCTTTTCGTAGGGTCATTTTTATAACTTTTTGCTTTTTAAAGAACGGGGCTCGAGTGCGGTTTTTGTCTTGACTCGTTTTTGGGTCAAACGACCTCCGTGTCCAGTTCTAGTCTTTTCATTCCTTCGTTATTTGTTCCAAGAGTTAGTTTTAGAAGCAAAAATTTCTTCGTAGGGTTAATTTAATGATTTTTAGGTTTTTTTCCGCCCTTTGGTTCAGATTCGGGCTCTTCGTTTTCTAGTTTATTTCATAATTTTTAGGTTTTGGCTTAGTCGTTTTTGTTTGTTATTGTGTACATTTAACTTTCCATCACTCTCAATTCATTTTTGCTCGTTCAACTCCAATCTTCCGACTGTATCGAGTCTCCAGTCCAGCCTCGTTGGGGAGATACGCCCGGAACATTTCTATACTACTTCTCGTATTAATTGATCTTGTTTGATTTTTTGACTTTTATTATATTTTTATATTTTTATCATATATTAGATATTTAGTATAAAATTCGATAATCACCCCTCTTAAGTGCCCCAAAAACTAATAATATCAAAGTCTTTATCTACTCATTTTTTTTTTGTTTCGGATCTGAAACAACACTACAACTTTTGGACCTAAAAAACCATACTTAGACCTCAAATCATAGCTCTCACCTTTTTGGATTTTTAATAGACACATAGATCTAAAACTCCGTGTAGGCTGGCTAATCCTATTCGAATTTTAAGTGGGGGTTTTACACCTCGTAATCTGACCTAAATCTGACTCGAATTTACTACTTTGACAACTTTTCTTGTAACCAACATTTGAATGACTTCCCGACATTAAAAACTTTCAAGGCCGGATGTTCTGGAAACTAAACTCTCTGAGCTACATCATAGGCACCGGAATCACATCAATCCATGCTTCTAACCTTTAGATATTCACGAAACAATACAACACTAAATTCTGCTAAAACTTAAATCAAGTTCTAACGCATTCTAAACCTAACCGAATACATCCTCATGCTTATAATCATCCCTAATCATTATTAACTAGTTTAATTATATTAATTTATAGATTTTATAAAACCTTAATTATCCATCTTAATAATTGTTACATGATTTAAAGAAAACTAAATAAAAACTTAATTGAAACATACATAAACCTTGATTCTTGAATCACTTAATCACCGACTCGTTTTTGATTAAAAAAAATCTTTTTTCCTTCTCTGGAGTTCGGTCGATCACACTTAAAAAGAGGAAGAAAAAGTGATTTAGTGATTATTTATCTTATATTTATACTACCTAGAATCCTAATTGTAATCAGATTTGTTTCCTTTTTTTCTTTTTTCTTTCTTTAAACAGATCCAATCACCTCCATTTTTAATTAATTAATTTTTTATATATTTTCCTATACAAATTTGTATTTACTATTCATGTATAATTTTTTTTTATCTTTTATTAGTTAATTAATTACCTTCAATACATTAAGTTTTTATAAAAACCTAAGCTATTTTGGTAAACCATTTTGCTTATAAACTACTTTCTAAAAATAACTTTTCATTTCCAAATTCACTTTCTATATATGGAAAGTTTACTACCAACTTCCATATTTCAACCACATTATTCCTTTCCCATATCACACACTTCCTATAAACGCTTAATCCTTAAAACCAAGTATTGACGTAGCAATGCATGCACACGTCTTTCATATCCATTATCACCACACGTGAACGAATGGAATACTTAACACCAAACTCAAACACACTCAAAATGAGATGCCCATACACCTCAAAATGATATCAAGCACATAATTAACTCACTTAGCCCACATAAATTCACATAGCACAACACTTACACACATAAAAATGAACTCTTAGCCATTTCTAAAGGTTTAAACTAACCTGCTCAAATCACGGTTGTCACAGATGGTTCTACCATTACTGATTTATTTAAGTGTTTACCTGTGATTGAACATTTGACTCTTTCGTTATTAGTCATTCAGGTAATATCGTTACCCAAATGTTATATAATTGCTCAACTTGAAAAGAAAATAGAAACTTTGTTTGTCTTTGTGTTGGCCTATGATCAAGGCTTTGGCTCAAGGAGTGGTTCAACGGGAGCTTCCAGTATCGCTAGTCCACCTCAAATACTTGTATTTGTAGGCTATCTCTTTCATCAACAAACATGAGTTTGAGTTACTTGTTCTCTTAATTAAATGCTCCCCAAACTTGAAGAACCTTAAGTTAACGGTACTAGCTTAAATAGTTCCTTTTGCTTTGATTCTCATAAATTACACTGAGAAAATTACATCTACTTTTCATATAGAGCTGGTGTCCAGATCGTAAGAAATCTGAGATAGACTCCATTACACTGGAATGTTATTCAGATATTCAACTGGAGCGTCTGAGTGAATTTGAGATAGGGAATTTTGGCAACTCGAAGCATGAGCAGGATTTTGTGATGCTTATTTTGGCCAGATCTCTCGTATTAAAGAAGGTGACGTTATTCCTTAACAATAAGGTTGCTAACAATGAAGAGCTGAAGATGTGTAAAATCCTTTTACGCTCCACACGTGCATCACCTGTGGTAGAAATCATGGTTCATCGTCATGTTTAATGAATTTACTGGTTTTTAATAAGGATTTTTGGATTTAATTAGCTTCCAATCAATTTAGATCACTCAATTTTGTAAGAGAGACTGCGATTGAGGATTATCATGTGGTCTTGTTGAGCTGCTACTTAGTAATTTGTTAAGGTTGGCTTTTAAGATATCTTAATGTTTTTTTATAAATATGGAGGGTGAGTTTATTTTCAGAGTTAGTTTTCTCCCTACGTACTAAGGATAAATCTAGACCATCCATTTCATTAGATTAAAAAGACAAGATTTAAGATTAAAAAAACATGGAGGGACAAAAAGTGTAAATTTACTAAAACTCACACTAACCACTCCTTCATTATTTGTAGAGTTTGCAAATCTTGCCCAAATTGCAATTAATAACCTTTTTGACATTTTGTATGTTTTTACGTTTTTTACGTTTTTTTATGTTTTTTTACGTTTTTAATGTTTTTGTACGTCTTTAAGTTTTTTTACGTTTTTACGTTTTTGTAGGTTTTCATACGTTTTTGTCCGCTTTCGCACTGTACGACGCATTCGCAGTGTTTTTCCGTTTGTTTTCCGCATGTTTTCGCGTGTTTTCGTTCTTTTAGACGTTCTCGCACGTTTTCTTATGTTCTCGCACGATTTCTTACGTTTTTGCACGTTTTCGTCCATTTTTGTTCGTTTTCGCATGTTTTCATACGTTTTTGTCTATTTTCACACTTATTCTTCTGTTTTCGTCCGCTTTCGCGCGTTTTCTTTTGTTTTCACACGTTTTTACATGTTTTCTTCTGTTTTTGGTCATTTACTTACGCTTTCGTCTGCAATTGGCATTTTGTCCGGCTTCAAGCGTTTTCGTTTGTTTTCGCGCGTTTTTGTCTGTTTTAGATGTTCTCGCACGATTTCTTACGTTTTCTTTCATTTTCATACGTTTTCACATGTTTTGTCCGTTTTTGGCATTTTCTAACGTGTTCGCACGTTTTCTTACGTTTCCATACGTTTTCGCACGCTTTCGCCGGCATTCGCGCGTTTTCGTCCGGTTTCGAGCGTTTTCTTAAGCTTTCTGGCGTTTTCGCCAGCTTTCGCGTGTTTTTGTCCGTGTTCAAACTATTTTGGATGTTTTAAGACGGTTTGGCAGTTCTTAATTGTTGCTTATGGTTTTCATACGTTATCTATTAATGATAAATATAACAAAAACCTTAACGCCATAAACCAGTAAACCCTAAACCTAAACCCTTAACCACTAGTATAAATACACAAGTGACATGTACATAAACTTTAAGATCTACACAAAAAATCCTAAACCCCCAACCACAAAGTATAATATCATAAGTGATATATACATAAACTTTAAAATCTATACCAAAAACCCTAAACCCCTAACCACTAAAACATATACCAAAAACTCTAAACACTAACCACTAGATATAATATCACAAGTGATGTATAATTTAAACCTTTAAAATCATACAACAACCTAAACCCTAACCAATAAACCCTATACAAAAAACCCAACCCTTTCCACTACGAATAATAGCACAAGTGATGGTATACATAAACTTTAAGAACATATACAATAAACCTTTAAACCCCGTAACCACTATACCTATACCAATTACCCTAAACAACTAACCACGTAAACGCCATAGCCAAAACCCATAAACCCACTAACAGCACACCCTATACCAAAAAATCCCCTAAACCCCCCTCCCTAACCACTAATCCCTATATCAAAAACCCTAAACCACTAACCACTAAACCCTATACCAAAATCCTAAAACCCTAACTATTAGGTATAATATCACAAGTGATATATATACATAAACTTCAAAATATATACCAAAAACCCTAAACCTTTAACCAATAAACTCTATACCAAAAATTCTAAACCCCTAACCACTAAATATAATATCACAAGTGATATATACATAAATTCTAAAATCTATACCAAAAACCCTAAAGCCCTAACCACTAAACCCTATACCAAAAAACCATAACCCCCAACCACTAGGGTATAATAACACAAGGTGAGTATAATACATGAACTTTAAAATATTACCAAAAACTTAAACCCTTAACCATTAAACCATATACCTAAAACCCTAAACCTTAAACCCCTAACCACTAGGTATAATATCACAAGTGATTTATACATAAAATTTAAAACCTATACCAAAAACCCTAAACCCATAACCACTAAAGCTCATACCCAAAACCCTAAACCCCTAACCACTAGGTATAATATCACAAATGATGTATACATAAACCACTAACCCTACCAAAAACTCTAAACACCTAACCACTAAACCCTAAACCACTAACCGCTAAACCTATACCAAAAACCCTACACCCCTACCACAACTCTATACCAACAACCTTAAACCCCTAGATATAATATCACAAGTGATATATACATAAATTATAAAATCTATACCAGAAATCCTAAACCCCTAACCACTAAACCCTATACCAAAAACCTTAAACCCCTAACCACTAAGTTTAATACCAGAAGTGATGTATAAATAAAATTTAAAACCTATACCAAAAACCCTAAACCCTTAACCACTAAACTCTATACAAAAAACCCTAAACCTCTAACCACTAAACTCTATACCAAAAACCCCCAAACCCGTAACCATTAAAGCTTAAACACCTAACCATTAAACCCTATACCAAAATCCTAAACACCTAACCGCTAAACCTTATACCATAAACCCTAAACCCCTAACCACTAAATATAATATCACAAATGAAATATACATAAAACTTTAAAATCTATACCAAAAACCCTAACCCTAACCATTAAACCCTAAATCACTAGTGGTAATATCACTACTGCTGGATATACAATAACTTTAAAATATATACCAAAAATCCTAAACCGCTAACCATTAAACCCTATACCAAAAACTCTAAATACCTAACTACTAGGTATACTACCTAACCACTAGGTATAATATCACAAGTGATATATACATAAACTTTAAAATCTATACCAAAAACCCTAAACCCTATACCAAAAATCATAAACCCTAAAGCAAAAATCCTAAACCTCTAACCACTAGGTATAATATCACAAGTGATATATACTAAACCTATACCAAAAAACGCTAACCCTTTACCAATAAACCCTATACCAAAAAACCTAAACACCTAACCACTAAACCTTATACAAAAACCCTAAACCCCTAACCACTAAACCCTATGCCAATAACCCTAAACCCCTTCCTAACCACTAATCCCTATACCAAAAACTCTAAACCCCTAACCACTAAACCCTATACCAAAAACATTAAACCTCTAACCACTAGGTATAATATCACAAGTGATATATACATAAACTTTAAAATATATACCAAAAACCCTAAACCCCTGACCACTACCCTATACCAAAAACCTAAACCTTAAACCACTATGTGTAATATCACAAGTGATATATTACATAAACTTTAAAATCTATACCCTAAACCCTAAACCTCTAACCACTTGTTAGAGTATAGTCATGTCATAATAAAAAATATACGGCTGGAAACATGTGAGCCTATGGGGTCACACACATATACACTGAGGTGCCACTGTATATATCGTGTTTATTGTATTCAAGGTATATAAATAAACTACGTAACTCGGGATCAATATTGGGCTTATAATAACTAAGTAATGTATTTAGTTTATTGGACTGAGCAAACAAATGGCAAGCCCATTTGTGCCCACCATATGGCCGGCCTAAGATGTAAAAGAAAAGAGAAGAAAAGCTTAAGGGGGTTAATGGTTAATTAGATCATGATAACTAACTAATATTTAGTCATTAGAGAGTTACAAATCATTTAACCACTTACCAATATAATTGATTATTGATAACTACTTATTGATTTAGTCATTATGAGTTACAAATCAATTAAATACTTACCAAGTTTTTCTCCTCTATCTCTTCCTATAAAAGGGACGGCATAAAACATAAACAAAATAAGAGTTTTTTTGTTTTTTTGATCTATTACTTTGATTCTTGTTCATTCAAAGTATAATCCAAGGTTACGGGTTTAAGGACTAGCATCCAAGAGGTATACGATGAAGTGTAGTGTTGATATTCATAGATGTGATCTACTTTGGTCACTTGGTTTCTTGGATAGACCGTGTACAAGAGAAGGTTGTTCTTTGTTTCTACTGATTACGATGCAAAGGAAATAATTGTTGTTTTTATTTTGATTGATCATATGACTCTATGGATCCGTTGATAGGTGCATGTTCCGCTGCATTTTATATTTGATTATATGATATTCAATTGATTTAGCACCTACAGTGGTATCAAGAGCCATCATATGATGTCATATGATCATCTTGTATGTGTAAAATGGCTAAAACCGCGTGTTTTTTATGGATTCAAAAGGATAATTTTAAAACAGCCCCTAGGGCTTATTATTTGAAATTAATTCAACCTATATAGGGTCTTATAATCTGTGATTTTTGATCCCATAGCCATTTGTTATGCATACTTTAATTGGTTTTGTTATGGGGTACGTGTAAAAGGGCCTAAATCGCGTGTTTTGGAACGATTCTTGAATCAGTTTTAAATCAGCCCCTTGGGCATTATTTTCTGAAATAATATGGTTGTTATAAGGTTTTTAATACAGTATTAAGTGATCCTTAATCCACTTGGTTAAACACGGTTCCCCAATCCGAGTTTTTAAACTAGTTAATGTTATTTTCTTCGATTCATTGGCTAACAATTTATTTCTTGTTAATTATTTTGTTTCCATGGCAAATACATGCATGTTTGGCCATGGACTTAGCCAAAAACTTGTTAATACATGATATTATGGTATTATTATGTTTCGTATGCAAAACCGATGAAAACCATGACCACTTGTGAATTGATTCGCTAGTTATTGCATTTAATTTTAGTTTTTGGGTTTGCCATTGTTTCGGCTTCTTTTGTATGCTTTTAATTTTCATTGTAGCCATTGTTTGGGTATTTTATAGTAGTTAGATGATAGGATAAATGTATTCAATTATCAAATTATTATAACCGTTGTTTGTATTCGAATGACGCAAGAGTTAAAGGCATAAAGTCAAATTTGGAGCTACTGGAGTGATTTCCACTAAAAATAGATTTACCAGAGTTCTATAAGGAGTTAGAGGCTGAATTTTTTTGATCAGGTGCAAAACGCATGGGGCTACAACTTCTTCAACTGGAGCTCAGATTGGGGAAGAGTCCTTCTAGGAGTTTCAGACCCGTGAAGTCAGCTAAAATTTTATTGCAGTTTTGGGCTTCAAGTTCATTTAAGGTTTCACTTGCTCATGATGATTCTTGGAGCAAGTGGGAGTCCTCTTTGTGGTTGTGTGGTTAACCCTTAGTTGACTTCTTAATTCTCGTGATGGCTCACGAGACCAAGCATAGGTTTTTCATCAGTTGAGGCTTTGCATACTTTTGGTATCTTTGTTTGTTTGCTTTTATATATGTTTGAAATGTATATAACTTGCAAATGTTTTATAAAAACTAAAATAAAAACACAAAACAATTTTAGAAACTAAATCTTTAATTTAGTTTAAAGTTTAAATATGATTTGAAACTAAACACTTGTCTTTTATACAAATAACACTAAATAAAATGTCATGATTATTATTTAATTTTATTATTGTTTCAAACTAATATTGTATTCCACTAGGTGTATATAATACAGTCATGAAAATGAACAACTTGACACACATATATGATATAAAACAAGTATTAGACTTAAGTTAAAAATAGCTTTTTAACTTGTACTACGAAGAATGAATGCATGCTTCATCGTACACACTTTTTGATCATGTATTTATCAAAAATAATACCCGTCAAATTTAATTAATGTCGTCCAATTGGTTGAGAACACTTGCATTTGCTCTTCACTTTGCGTGAGACGTAGGTGAATTGTAACCCAAGGTGATTATTCTCTATGCGTGAGACCTAGATATATTCTCACATGTTCTTGCATTAGATGACTTAATCGAGTAAGCAGGTGAGACCTTGGCTCAAGGCAAGGATGGGACTAAACATGCCAGTTTGACATTATTTCTTCGGTTTTCAAATAGACATGTGTCCTATAGGCGTCTAAAGAAATTGACATGTTTTTACAATTGGTGAAGCGTCAACCTACCAATATGAATGCTATCGTGCTAGCAGATCAACTGATGAGATGGTGGAACCTCAATGAGGATCTTAGCCTTTCATAAAATTAATTGTTTTATATAAACTTGGGTAGTTAATTTTAAAAGGATTAATTATCTAAAATACTAAAATTGAACTTTGTAATTTCTATTAATGACATTAGGCACCACAATCGTAAACAAAAAGTTTGCTTCCTTGCTTGTTAGAGGAAGCCAAACTAAGTCTCATTTCCTTGTAAAAAGAGAACTTATTCCTATCCTTTCTACTTGTATGAGAAACTATAATAGAACACATGCATTTTAATTCTAATCAAACTCAAAGCACACATAGTAGTTTTTCCGTTAACTCAATATTTTTCTAAATTCTACACACCTCTTGAATAATGTAGAATGGAGGAAGTAACATTCAAAACTTTCAAGTTAAAAAATGAATTGATGGCTAGTCACCATATAGTAGAACTTGATGCATTTCCTTGAATATCTAAGTACATGTTTACTAGTCCGTGAGGCTCACATTAGTGATAATGTGTAGATATTCAAAAAGTAGAAAAGTAAATAAATTGCTACTTGCACTTCATTGGCATAGACACACATTTAATGTTGTCTTATTCAGTGGGTGCAATGCATTTTACTACTGATATAGACACACATGTAATGTTGTCTAAATTCAGTGGGAGCTATGAGCTTATCACCTTGTAAGCGACCTATTTTATTTCTAGATGGTCTTGAAATAATACATTACTTTTCACACACGAAGCATCATAGTTTTATAAGGATCATAACATATGATTCTATTAGATAACTTGTCGCTTTTCTGATGTCGCTGCCTAAAATGTTGTCTATACAATGTTTATGCACGATTGCTTATTAAACAATAAAGTTATATATATACTTGTAATGCAAATGTGATTTTAGTTTTGACTTAAATCATATCATATCTATGACATTGTCATATTATCCATACAGACAAACGGAAGCATGATGGACTCATAACCCACTAGTCTCAGGATCGTAACCTAACTCATAATATACTCACTTGTTTGTATAAATGCTTGATGTTGTGCCGTGCACAAGTGGGAGAAATCTTAATTGTGTGCAAGGTACAACACATAACAATATGACTTATGGTTTTTCTTAGCCGCATGGTAAGAAACCTAATATTCTACTAGGACTTATACACCTCAATGTATGTTGCCCTACTTATAACTAGTGTTAAGAAATAATGAATACCTACTTCATCATATTCACTAAAAGGTTTAGCCAATATGATTGTGTAAGAAGTAAGTAATTAACTTGAAACCAAGAGTCGACATTCAATAATACTTTATTTAATATGTTCATTTCTTCTTGTAAAGTCATTAACATCAGGTCCTTGCACTGTTCAAAGACTTATAAAGTACGCAATTGACTTATCATGTCTCATAGTCACGATATGTGCATGAAGTCATTGAAGTGTTCAAAGACTTATAATGTAAAGTTAGCGATTAACATGTTATGTCTTCTTGTTAAGACATATACATAATATCCTTGAACTTATCTAAAACTTATAACGTAGAGTTATTGATTAACGTGTTATGTCTTCTTGTTAAGACATGCACATAAAATCCTTGAACTTCACTAAGACTTTTACATTATAGCATGCAATTGGCTTGAAATTACTGTTAATGCCATTATGTTTGAACAAATTGACAAGTATGTGAGCCAAAGGGTATTAGGTTATCTAAAGAATTGTGATACTATCTCACAATCCCATTATTCATAGAATACCACATCGCTATGGTATGTCTACTGTGTAAAATCAAACTCTGTTAATATTGTTCGATTTTTGATAACTTTAACTACCCTACCTCTAATCTTATCAAGGTTATCACAATTGAGTAAAGCCACATGTTTACTCAATATGTTTCCAACCAAGAAGGTAACTAAGACACGATCAGGTTATGGAATGGGAAGACTCCCATTAAGTCTTAACTAAAGTTATGAATTTGTTAAGATCACGTTAAGCGTGTTATTAACAAACTAGAGTCAAGAACTGTTAGCATATACTATACATCCTAAACGAGAACAATTTTATTGGTTGCTCGACTTGCTGTAATTTGGAGAAAGTCATCCTCTACAAGAAGAAATGTAGGAGCATCTAGTTTTGGAGAAAGTATCTTCTTATTACACGACCTTCTGATATGCAATAGCGAACGACATTTGTTGAAAATGTAGGTCCTAAAAAGAAAATCATTTTTTAGAATTTGTTTGATCTTTCAACAATCGTAAGACTGAGATGTTAAATTGGTATTCTTCTAACAAGAAGAATAATATGGACAAAAATGTTACACACATTTAAACTACGCGCTTGTGGTAAGGGTTTTATTATACTCTAGTCGATTGATATGATTAAAGTTTCTTTTCCTTGTAAGCTTTAAATGAATAAAGATATTAATTACCATACGTGATTTCATGAATATGAAATATAGAAATTGGATGTCTAAACTCCTTCTTGAATGATTACCTTTGCGAGGACGTTGTGTTAATCAAAAGAGTTTATGAATCCAAGTTATCTTTAGAAAATGTGCAAACCGTAAAATCTGAGTGTGGATTAGAGCATGCATCTAGGAGCTGAAATCTTAAGTTTAAATCAACAATTTGATTTTGATTGAAACAAAGAGAACTCCTGAGTACATCTTAAAGCTAGTCGGAGCATTATGTTTTGTCTTTCTATATCTTCATATGTTGTCAACATGTTGGATATAATTTTACCTACAGTGGATTTTAATAACATTAGTTTTGGATATAATTCTATCGATAATATAAAAAATTAAAAATTGTAAACCTTGGAGCTTATGTTTCTAAGATAGACATTACGCGTATTAATAAGTCTAACACATATGACACCTTCATTGAGGCAAAAAGTTTATCCAACCTGATGAGTTGAACACATGCATGAAAATGTTAGTTCAGCTAAAAGTTTCATTATGTATGTCAAGATATGCATTAGACTAAATGTAATACTTGCATGAATGCAAGATGAACTGAAAACAATAGTAACTAAGTAAAAGTCATTAGACTACTATTAAAAGAACATTCTAAAAGGCCTGCAAAGGACTAAAGACATGTTCATAGTTTACGGATTTTAATAAGGAGATTAGTGTTGAGTTTATACACTAGTCTTTATTTTGATTGAGATGATTTTCAATCCTAGTCATAGTAGGATTTTCATAATAAATGATAATATTGTTGACTAAACATGCTTGATTGAAAGCATTGTTGCACTATTCATTAAAGAATAAGAATACTTTATATTCTAGGAAGCTGTTAAGAAGACTGTCTCATATAGGTGGTTTTTCTTGCTTCAAACAACCTATGTAATATGTTATGGCGATGATAGTATTATTGTATTAGAACTTGAACGCCCATATGCAAAATGACAATCATTGTATTATTCAAAACCTTCATTGCTTGTGAGTTTTGAAACAAGTATTCTCAAAGGTCACTCAGATGAAAACTTAGTTGGCACATTTTACAAAGTCAATGTCTTGTACCAAACATGTTTATCATGCTAGGAACATTGAACTTCGACCTGCTAGTAGTCTCATGTATATCTGTTTTTAGTATTTGGATAATGGAACGTTAAGCAATTGTATTAAGTAATGAATTGATATACCTGGTATGATCGTCTTCATTTATACACTGTGTTCTATATTAGCATGTTTAAATCCATGAATAATTTATTTATTCTAAATTGTCCATTATCAGTTAATGATACGGGGGCATCATTTAATTAAGGCAAATGTAAGTGTTTTGGTTATATTCATACAATATGAATATTAAAGGATGATAAAGCCAAACTCATATGTTGTTCATTGGATGAACATTGGACTGACCCAACCTACGAGTATTCACTACATGGATCACGTCCAATATTGAATCAATCGCAAGTGTATTATGTCTCTCATTCTCAACTTGATAACAAATTAAGTTTTGTATGGTGTGTAATGTCAATCTTAGAGTATGTTCAACGCTGACCTTTGAAATACTATATCTCTCTCACTCCTGGTCATCTTTTTAGGAGGGATATGAAACACATAACAGACACGTATAGTCAAAATAGGATTTGTTCCTCCACATGTTATGGAGTCAGATACTACTGGGCCCCTCGATGATTTGAATAGATGTATGTGTGTCCGCAAACACCAGCGCGATATATATTAAGATGAACTTATCTATATCAAGAAACTGACAAAATGTTAAACATAAAATGACTTATGATCCATGATAAAATGTTCAACATAGTAATTGTACGAAATTATACGGATATCTAAATCTAAAAAAAAATAAAAAAAATCGCAGAAAAAAAAAAAGAGAACACGACGGGGGGGGGGGGGGGGAGATCGAGCTTGATTGGTTTACGATGGAAGGACATTAAGTGATCTAAAAATCCTAAAAAAAAAAAAAAAAAAATAAATCTAAAAATCCATTTAAAATATGATGTTTAAGAAACAATCCTCATATGTTTTTGGGGGCATTGGCGTGTTGCTAGACGCTAACCTTTGCTTGTATTATTACTTGATTTTTATGACGTCAAGTGGGAGCTGTTGGAGTATGCTCTTAATAAATAATATACGGCTGGAAACATGTGAGCCTATGGGGTCACACATATATACACTGAGGTGCCACTGTATATATCATGTTTATTGTATTTAAGGTATATAAATAAACTACATAACTCGGGATCAATATTGGGCTTATAATAACTAAGTGATGTACTTAGTTTATTGGACTGAGCAAACAAATGGCAAGCCCATTTGAGCCCACCATATGGCCGACCTAGGATGTAAAAGAAAAGAGAAGGAAAGCTCAAGGGGGTTAATGGTTAATTGGGTCATGATAAGTACTAATTGATTTAGTTATTAGGAGTTACAAATCAATTAACCACTTACCAATATAGTTGGATTTATGATAACTACTAATTGATTTAGTCATTATGAGTTACAAATCAATTAAATACTTACCAAGTTTTTCTCCTCTCTCTCTCTTCCTATAAAAGGGACGGCATAAACATAAACAAAAAAAAAGTTTTTTTAGTTTTCTTGATCTATTACTTTGATTCTTCTTCATTCAAAGTATAATCTAAGGTTATGGGTTTAAGGACTAGCATCCAAGAGGTATACGGGGAAGTTTAGTGTGGATATTCATAATGGTGATCTACTTTGGTCACTTGGTTTCTTGGATAGATCATGTACAAGAGAAGGATGTTCTTTGATTCTATCGATTACGATGCAAAGGTAATAATTGTTATTTTTATTTTGATTGATCTTATGACTCTATGGATCCGTTGTTTGGTGATTTATCCGATGCATTTAATTGTTAATAATATGTTATTTCATTATCTAATTACCTACATTAACAATAAAGCTCAGATGACCCATGAGGATTCCGATGAACATAAATTATATCAATACTTTTCTACACAGGTCCACGTCAATGCTTGTATTTACATTGTTCTGATGGTATTTGCAACTGCACAAAAGTACCTTTTTGGCGCACCATTTTACAACCAGAAGCTGGTTGTTCACAAGTGAAACAAAAGCTTTGTTGATTTCTTGCACTTCTTTAACAGTGGTTTTGGAAAGACGTGAACGGTTTATAATGTTAAAGATGGTGCTCAAGATGTTAGAGTAATTTTTTTATTTAACTAATGAGTATTGCGAATGTAGTGTATTAGAAACTACACCACAAGGTCCACACAACAACAACGCAACTCAATGTGCTTTATTTTTATAATTTATTTTTTATTTTTTTTATTTTACATTGTTCTTATGGTAATTAATTGCAAAAAAACTATAACACTAAAACTCCTCAACTGCACCCAGAAACAAAGTACCCTTTTTTTTTTTTTTTTAGGGTTTTATTTTTGTTTTTTGTTTTTCTTTGTTGGGCCTCAACATACACACTTATTGGCCGCAAAAAGATGACGCAATTTACAACCAGAAGCTGTTGTTTTCACAGTAAGTGAAACAAAAGCTTTGTTGATTCTTTCTTGCACTTCATTAACAGTGTTGAAAGACGTGAACGTTTATAATGTTAACGATGGTGCTCAAGATGTTAGAGTAATTTTTTTATATTTAACTAATGATTATTGCGAATGAGTGAGCGACGCAATATGAATTCTAGTGGATACATTTACATTTATGTGCATAGGAAATCGGTCGTTCTTCTATGTAATTCGGTATTAATTTTTATTGAAATTGCTTTTTTTAGCAGCCCAATTTAATTCACGACATTTCCTTACGAAGTGAATGGTTATATATATAAATATAAATATATATATATATTATATATAAATACTATATATAAATATATATAAATATATAAATATAATATATATATATATATAATATATCTATAACTATAAATATATATATATATATATATAATTTTGCATCTTTGGATGGGTATATGTGCAATTGTCCTATTTTACCAAGTTAATAGCAATTTAGTTGCGAATCTGTTACAAAGGTGTTACGATGATGTTTTGGTCCCCTATAAATATGTTCATACCAATATGCTTTTCAAATAACCGTACCATCCCTTCAATTTTACTTTTTTCATGTAACAATGACTTTAAAATCTTTATCTCCTCCACGCTCTCCATCTCCACCGCTCCTTCCCAACTTTGATCTTCAAGTTTCTTCTTTTGCAACCCTGTCCAATTTGAATTTCTTTGACCCGTGATGAAATTTATTTTCAACTTGACTCAACTTTGCAGAATATTGCTAAAGATAGACCACCGAATCACGTTTTTACGAGTTTATCTTTATGCACCCACTACACACATATATATCAGTTTATTTTATAGCCTACAACACCCTCATCATCACATAATTGACATATCTCGTCGTACGCATCTCCATTATCGTCTCATTTCGATCATGATGACACACGTCTCGTTTGTTTTCCTGCAAACATCGAATTTTGAGCGGAACAAAGTCAAAGATGTTTCGATCCAGATATGAAGTGATAAAGAAACGGGATCCACTCTCATCCAGTGGTTTATATACTACGATATCTTGTTAATCTATTATGAATGTTCTAACGAAATGTAGTGGGGCCTAAAGGTGCATAAATTTCAGGCCGAATCGAGCTTGGGTTGGGCCGAAAAATCCTGGGCTTTTATAGTTTACCAAATTCCGGGGTTAAAAAAGCCCAGGCTGGGCTAAGCCCTCACCTAGCCAAATATTAGGCCTGTTTCGGCCCTAACGGTCCGGACTAGGTTTCGCCCGACCCAGACTCAGGAGTTTTTGGGATTTTTTATATATTTCTAAATAATAATATAGTTATTATACATGAAAATATTTTATCAACATTTGTAAATACATTACTACAATTTAATAAAACAAAACTACATTTTAACCTATTATACATTAGGTGTACGGACGACGCGACATTAATGAGGTTGTTTTGTGTTAGTGCGCATGTCGTTTGATTGTGTGTTGGGCCATATTTATTTTGTAGGTTGTAATTGGATCACTGGAATTTAGTTTTCGGCTTTGGTTTGTTACAAACTAGGCATGCCCATTTGTGATGTGCATGAGCTCCAGATGACTTTCTGAGTACATACGTGTCTTTAAGTTGATTTATTTTTCAGATCCTCAACGCATAAACCGGTGTTCCTTTAGTGGTTTTGGTGTTTAAGAGATCAAGATAGAAGTGTTTCTTAAATATTTCTCTTTTAATGAGTTTAGATGGTGTTAAACAAAGTAAAGTTCAAGAGGTCATAGAGTAAGGGTACGTTTTTTTATGTTGGTTTGTGTAAGTTTTAATGATGTTTTTAGTGCGTTAGATTTTAGAAAGGGTGTATTGCATGGTGTGTTTGGAACTTCTTCTTGGTTTATTTATTTGATTTAATAAAAGTGTTGCAGGTTGAAGTTACAGGATATGTTCTTTGATCTTTATTAAGGGCGTTACTTTGTCGTTATTGACTACTGTAACTGTAATTGTGTTTTAAGTGTATAAGATTTAGGATAGGGTGTACTACCTGTGGTGTTTAGAATTGCGTCCGTGCTTTTTTGGCATGGTTTGGCTACATTGTTGCAAGCTGATGTCATTCTTTATGCTCCATAAGATTTATATATTTTACATGTTATTTGATTGCATATGCATTGTTTCCTATATTAATAAGGTAGAATTTATGGTCACAATTTTTCATTCTTTATTTTTTATCTATGTAAATCTCGAAGACGGTTAAAGCTTTTTCCTGGGTTTCATTAGCTTTAGTGTTATGTGTAATTGAGAAGGAATAACAGGTTTGTGGTTTGAGTGATTATGTAACTGGTCTTTGAGCTCTACTCAAGATTGTATACTAAAAATGTTATATGTTAAATGATTGAAAAGGAATTACGAATTCATGATTTTAATTATTATCAAATTGTGAAATGTGTCCATATGTGTTAAATAAGACTATTATGTGTTAAATAATTGAGATGCAATTACGAACGCATGATTTAAATTTTTGTCTAAGTGTATTTGTGATCCTGATATGCTTTAAATATTGATGGCGTAGGTTTTGATTTTATGCTTTGTGTGTAGATGTTTTTTGTTTTAGGTTGTAACTGTTGTATCCATAAGCTTTCAGGTTAGATATAGTAATGGCATGAACACGAGAAAACTTTCTACATGATGGCACATATTTCTAAGTTAATGAGGTAAATGTGTCTAAAATTCTATGTTATTTAATTTTAACATAAGCTTTTTATACGTAATTTTAAATAAACATTAAAGAAAATAAAAAATTAAATTTATTTTGAACTTATAGCATGTTAATATATATATATATATATATATATATATATATATATATATATATATATCTAAAACCTATATATAGGAAGGATGGAGAAAGAATGGTCTTCCACTCAAAATTCAGGAATATGCCACATAATTCATTTTGGGTGCCACATAGGATTGACCAATTTGATTAAGTCAAACACCAAAATACATTTCATTAACTAAACCTCCAAAATTAAAAAAACTACTCGATTCACATTCATGAGATCCAAAAAAACGCATCCACAGGTACTTTGAAGAAATTTACCAAGGTCAAAACCAAACGTTATGCTGCCCAAAGTTCTTCAATGTAGCGAGTTGAAAGAGACCTTCAATCTAGCGACTTGTCATCTAGCGAGTTGTCTTAGCGAGTTGTGACAGGGACAAATTAAAGACCATATCTAAGCTAACTACGAAATGTTACTCTGCCAATTTTAAAACTAGTTAGCAATTTGTCACAATTCCCTAGTAACTTGAACAAACACCAAAGCAAAACACAACACTTAATCCTAAAATGATCCTTATCAACATTCACCTTCATTCAAAACGGCTATAAAATTAGGACTTTAATGTCAAGTGATCACGAAATTGATTTGGTATCCCTTATTTGAGATTGAAGTGGGTTCCACGAAGGCGTCTACTTATTTCATCATCGAGACTTCCTTCTTCTTTCTATCGATTGATGACTTGCTTGAACGTATACGGTTTATGATTGAGACTTGATTATCTAGTTATTCCCTGATGTAAGGAGTTACATTATAGTACCCACAAGTTATAGCTATCATTTTAAGGAGTTACGTTGTACTCCCTCTGTCCCTTTTTAAGTGTCCACCATCAAAAAGCTCAAATATTAAGAAACAGATAAGAAAGCCTTTGTTTAGGTAAGCAAATGACAATATAGCCCATGTACTTGATATGCATTTACCAAAACTAAATGGAGCCAAAAATTGGCGCCTTGTTTGCCACAAATTCAAAAGTTCCCACTAAATGTCCTTGCATTTTATGAGTACTCCGTATTTGTTTACATGGCAGTGTGTAAATGGAGATAGATCCTCCCATACATCCTATACTAAATTAATTTTACATGTCTTTTTTCTTTTAAAAATGGAACATGACTTAATTCTATGCACTCAAAAAACCTTAACTAATTATGAACGTCAAACAATTTATCAAACATTGTTAGAAGAAAGCTTAGATGGTGAGTTAAAGAAAGGATCCATTGGCATTTGGGCAGAAAAATATGGCGTCTCTAAGCGGACCATAAGTCGTATTTGGCATCGAGCTAGACTTCAAGTCCTACATGGATCAGTGGTTGATGTATCTTCAAAGAAGGCTTGTGCAGTTGGACGAAAACGTTACAAATCGATTTTACTCAAGTTTCACAAATTCCATTACGTCGTCGCACGAATATTCGAACTCTTGCAAAATCAAATCGATGTTCCAAAATCGGTCGTGCATAGAAGAATCAAAGAAAGGGAACTTCAACCTCATACGAATGTGGTCAAACCACATTTGACCGATGAAAATAAAAAGGCGAGGTTATGTTTTTGTTTGTCTATGGTTACGCCATCTTTTCTAAGTTTTAGTCCTGCATTTAAGGATATGTAGTTATGTACAACATCATCCACATTGATGAAAAATGGTTTTATATGTCAAGACCAACAAAACGTTACTACATTGTTCTGGGTGAAGATGAGCGGTTACGAACATGTAAGTCAAAAAAGTTTATAACAAAAGTAATGTTTCTAGCCGCGGTTGCACGACCAAGATTTGATTCATTGGGATGAAACTTGTTGGGAAATACAAGTCAGAAGGTCAACGTACTGCTAAGTAGAAGGTCAAAGTACTGCTAAGTTGAAGATCAAAGTACT
>BQNB010105988.1:0-20528 GCA_026074375.1 Tanacetum coccineum | reverse complement strand
TATATATATCTTGTGCTGTTGATCTTGAAGTAACACGCCCCGGGTCCTTATTCCGCTGCGACCCATTTTGGGGGTGTTACAACATGCTTAAAAATGTTAAAATAAAGTTGGTGAGTTCATTAAGTTTTCAAAATGAGTGGATCGCAAGGTTTGGCAAGGCATGGTTGTTGTATGAATACAACGCCTCAAAATATAATTACGATTGCACTAAGCTGATGACACCGAAGCTACAACACCATTTGTATGCAAATTAATACACTAATAAAAATGCCCAAACAGGTGTTCAACCCAAAACACCCGTAATCCGACATGGTATACACCCGTTAGTTCGGTCCTCCGAAACTAGTAAGCGCTTAACATACCCGAACGGGGATGTCAATCCCAATAGATCTATTTATAGCACTCGCGCTTACAAAATGTAATTAACGGTTCATGATAATCGGGCAACATGAGTTATCGCTACTTAGGCTAATTTGTAATCATTTAAGATGTAATTGCGATCAGAGGAAAAACGAGCAATGTATCTCACCCTGAGTTTATAAAATATTGTAAAATAATTTAAAGCGGGGCTATAAACTCACCTTAAATGAAAGTATCGGTTTCGAGAAAATCAATCAAAGGGAAATGTCACAAATAGTTCCGAATGCAACCTAATTAAATATGGGTCGATTTAGGATTATACAAGTGAAATAAAATGATGCAATATATTTTTATAACATTATATCACCACTTAATAGTTTGCGTTTTAGTTTTATAAGTCAAAATAATGTTTACGTCTAATTCGCAGTTTTTATTCGTTATTATATACTCTACTATTATTTTTAAGTGATTAACTAGAGTTAATTACATGGTTCGTCCCTGTGGTTTAGGCCGAATCCTTGATCTCGTCCCTATTTCTTTTTTCTTGCATGAATCGTCCCTATCTCGAAACTATGTAACACCGTTCGTCCCTATCTCAAGAGATATGGACGAATGGTGTTACATAGTTAATTACATGGTTCGTCCCTATCTCTTGAGATAGGGACGAACGGTGTTACATAGTTTCAAGATATGGACGATTCATGCAAGAAAAAAGAAATAGGGACGAGATCAGGGATTTGGCCTAAACCACAGGGACGAACCATGTAATTAACTGATCCTAATTTATTTACTTAATATTATTTTTGTAAGTTTCCGACGCGTATGGAAAATATATAAGTCATTCTATAATATTTTTTAAGGATTTTATAACTCAAATGGACTCAAAAACACCCGAAAACCTCATTTCAATTTTCAAACAGCACCCTATTTTTATAAAAAATATACATCCTGATCCAGTTTTATAAATGCAATAACTTCTTCGTTATAAGGATTCAAGGAACGAGCGAGTACTATATTTTTGCGTAAAGTCGAGCTCTACAAAATGTCTTGTATAAACTTTTCCTGACTCGGACCTAAAATGGGTCAAAAATGCCTTTGAACGGTTATGGACAGACTCATGTAAAAACAGTTTTTGCCGGAAAATTTACTAAACTTCATTTGGCAATATCTCATTCGTTTTAAGTCCAATTTTTGCGTTCTTTATTTCCACACGTTCGTATTTAAGTCCACTATCATATTTTCAAGGCCTCGGCTATTTATGATCAGATTTACTGTACAAAAATATTTAAAGAAAATCGAGACAACAACTATTTCATTTCTAATCTACCACTATTTTTCACCCAGAAATTGCAACTTCATACTAACCTAGTCCTTTCCACCAATTTTCACAATCTACTATCATAACAACAAATCCATACTAACCTAGTCCTTTCCATTAATTTATCAAGAATAAATAATATATCAAGATCATGATTAAATTATACAACTTAACTAGTTTAAGTTTATAATTAACTATTTTAACAACAAAGCTAAGATTTTCATAATAATTTATATAGTGACAAAATAAATTGTATGGATGTATGTATGAACATGTTTTATTTTTCATTTTTATAACATCTTTACAAGATTACATTTCTAAAGATTTACTTGTTTCTTTTAGAAATCCTTTAAAAATACAAACTAGTTGGTGATATAATTTTGTGAAGGAGATGATATGAATAAAATATATGAAATAAAAAATGTATGAATTGTGCACCTTAGTATGATGAGATGATGAGAATACTTGTATCAAGCCCCCAAATATTGTTTGATTTTTTTAACCTAAATCCTTTAAGACTTCTTGAAAAATACTTGTAACTTATCAAAATAATTCTTCTTCTTGTTCTTACTTTTTAGCCAAAAGTTTTAGAGAGAAAAGAGAGATATGTGTGAGTTATTCTAGTGTAAATGAAAGCTAGTTAGGTGTTGTGTTTATATAGAAAGTTAACTAGGAATGTTGAATGGTCTAATATGGAATCACATATTTATGTATAAGTATTTTGGGAAAACTTGTTTTGGGGTTTGGGTTGAGTGAAATGGGACAGAATAAGGGTGTTTAGGGGGGGGGGGTTTGATACAAATAGTAACTAATACTATACACATGTGAACTATGATTAAAAAGTAAGTGTGGTGTTTCTAATTGATAAAACACTTTTGTTTTACTTCTTCGTATATAAACCGAAAATAATTAGGCTGGGAGGGAGTTTTCTTGTAGTTTTTGATAGTATAAGGTGTAGTTATGTGTGTATGTAAAGGTGGTGAAGTGTTGGTTAAATTTAATATATGCATGCATGCAAAAGCATGCAAGTTTATATAGTTTACTTAAAAATATTAAAATAAAATGGGTAGACTTATAAATTATATTCTTAAAAGTCATATGACACATATTTGACGTAGACTTATATTTGTTTAATGCCGGTTTACGTTTAAAGTTGTTTTTCAGTTTACGCGATATAACTTAACGGTTTCACGTAAAAGTAGATATGTAAAGGTTCTAAATAAATAGTTTTAGGTTTATTAACGTAAAATGACCTGAAAAATGTGGGTCATCACAGTATCCCGGTGTTAAAGAATTTTTTCCCAAAATTCAGTTTGAGTTGTCTATCGGGATGGTGTTGATGAAGAGGTGCGGATACTCACTGCGGAATATTTCTCTTAATCCTCCAAAACGTGGTAACCAACTTTCTTTCCTCAATACAGAGGGTCCCACCAGGACGAGTCTTAAATTCCTTGTCTATACCATGAAGATTTTCATTCTCGAAATTCTCCTCCTTAATCGCTTTAGCGTGAGCATTCAAGATTTGTGACGGTGGATTAAAATTTGTCGTCATGACCAACGCTCGGACTCCTAGTGGCTTTATCCATTCCTTATAGCTTAGAGCATCGGCTACAACATTTGCCCTTTCAGGTGATAACGAATCTATACCTATGATGGCGTCACAAATACTAGGTTTTACTACATTAATTTGATGTTGACAGGTGGTTTTGCAAATTCCTTTATTGCGACTATACTTATTGGTTGATTGTGCTAGGTTGACTAGTAGTGTACTCGACCTTTCGGCTTAGAATGTGGTGTACGGTAAGGTCGGCTCCATGTAGTAAGGTGGTGTAAATGTCTACTTAGTTATTATGCTTACTAATACAAATGTCCATGACATACACAGTTTATAAATACCCACACGAAAATTTTACTTTTCAGGGATATAAGTAGATAATTGATTTTTTTGACACAATTTTAGGTGACTACTCCCAGCATAGCATGGTCCTTCCTGAATTAGACATAAGTTATCCGGCTATGTATAATTGAGGACTAACGATGAAATGCTCATTTTTGTCAAACTGGTGTTATGTATAAGGTAGTAAAAAAATTATAATGTAACAGACTAATTTATAAGGTGAAAGCTAGGTGGCTTATAGGATGCCAACAAAATAGTTTGTGAAATGATAGTAAAACGGATTGTAAGGTGATAGCAAAACAGCTCATAAGATGATAGTAAAATAGTTTATATGATAATAATAAAATAGTTTACAAGGTAATAACAAAATGATTTATAAGATGATAGTAACATAGTTTTTAGGACGATAGCAAAATAGTTTATAAGATGATAGGAAAACAGTTTATAAAATGATAGCAAAATATTTTATAAAATGATAGTAAATTAGTTTATAAAATGATAGTGAAATATTTATAAGATGATAGCAAAATAGTTTATAAGATGATAGAAAAATGGTTTATAAGATAATAGTGAAATGGTTTATTAAGTGGTAACAAAATAGTTTATAAAATGACAGCAAATGGTTTATTAGATGACATGAAAATAGTTTATAAAATGACAGCAAATGGTTTATTAGATGACATGAAAATAGTTTATAAAATAATAGTGAATCGGTTTATAAGGTGGTAACAATTTAAGGAGTGTAACTAACGGAATCGTCATAACACATAAAATAATAGAGAATTTAAAAATATCCACACAATACAACAAAATTCATAAGAAGGATACTAGTGCAAATCTCTTAGGGGATACAGACCAAGAAGGCTTCGACTTAGGTCTGACTAGGCAAGGCAGGAAAATTCTATCTTTAAACATCAGCCTCAATAGCATTAGTAACTCGTTGGGCTACAATATGCTCAATCTCTGCGAAACTCATTCCTTGTCTTATCGTCGGCATTTTCACAAAATTGAACGGAGTAAATAAAATAAGTCGGGTTCCAAAAGTCGTGTTCCAAAGATGAAATGTTACGAGTTGACGGGTTAAAGTCATGTTCGAATTAATCGACATGTTTCTAGGCGACGGGTCACAAGATGACGTAGGTGCTTCAACAGTATGAGGCGGGTGTTCAAACTCGGAGTAGAATGGTAAGGTAACTAGTAGAATCTGCGGACTGTGACTAGTTTCAATGTTATGTAAAACGGTATTATGTAAAAGACATGAAATGTTTTAAAGACCATCGTATCACTCATAATCTCTTCGGGAAAGTTTTAGTATTTATATAAATAACTTTTTATATCAGACAATTGTAAAAATCACATAAGGAAATGTAAATACACATATAAGGCAATGTGTAAAAATATACTTAAGGGAAAATAAATGCAAATATAAGTCCTGTAAGCAAGTAGTGTGTATGCACATGAAAAAGTTTTATGTGATGCAATGTTTGTGAAATGGGTATAATCTAGGTAAAATATGCAACCTAGTTCTCTATAACCTTGGCTCTAGATAACACCCCCAAAATATGTTGAAAATCGTTATCTAAAATAACCTACTATTAGATTAATCTTATATGAGCTATACAACGGAATTAAACTCATATAGCACTTATAATTAACATAAAACATAAAACGGAAAACATACCGAATAACAATCAAGCTATGTGAAGAACCGGAGCTTCTTCTGTATACACATGTGTATCTATAATACCATGTGACCCCGAAACCTTCCAAGTTACTAAAATAAGTAACCTCTACGTGTATCCACACTACACGTTAACCAATACCACTCGAATGCTAGTTCCACAAATTAATGTACAAAGAATATAACAAGTAATTGAAAAAGCCAAAACCCTAAAGGGTGTTCGTTTTGTTCAACTTACACAAGAGAAGAAGAAGAAGCGATTCGGATTGAGGTTTAGGGATCCTCTATTTATAGTGTTATGATTAAGGTTACATAGCTTTGGCAAAAAGATACCTAATCTTGACACTTTTGGTCCTTCCTTTTTTTTCACCATAACCGGCCCAAAAAGTTACCAAACACACCCTTGGTGTTGACTTTTTGACTCTTATAATATTTATGGATAATTAATTTTAATTACCCATTAATTAAAAAGCCTTATAGTTAATTATTCGTAAACGATCTAATTAACGACCGTTAGTATTCTATCGTTGGAATATTAATATACATAATAAATATAAACTTATATTATTAAATACACTAATCGAGTATTAATACATATATAATAAATATACACTTATATTATTATATATATACCAATAGAGTGATATCTAAGTGTATACATGTGTGACCCCCATAGGCTCAAATATTCCCAGCCGTATAAATATCCATATGACATGAGCATATCCCAACAGCTCCCACTTGCGAATGGCATGGTCATAGAATATAACATACTAACATTGACGAATAGTCTAGCAACATCATCAATGCTCCAGAAATACCTGAGTATGGTTTCAGTAAACATCTCAGCCATCTATGGTTCTAGTTAGTCCTATCTTTTTGTTTCAGATACAATGTTAAATACGGATATGGATCAAAAGTCATTCCATAGTTTAACGATTCTGTTTCTCGCATCTGTATTGGTCTAGATTGCCAAATGTAAAAAGAATCATCTTAACTACACTTTGGGTGTGGCCACACAATCATCTGATCAACCCAACGAGGGGCCTAGTAAGTATCTAAGTCCCAAACACGTGGAGGAACAAATTATGTTTTGACTAGAAGTATCCATCATGTATTTCAAAAACATTTTTGAAAGTAATCCTTATAACTATCTTTTGACAGTATAGCGGTAAACTAGAATCAAAAAATGATATCCATACACGCAAAACCTGCTTGCATCTCAAATACAGGGATAAACATAACTTTCATCATGTGTGTAATGCACCCAATGATGCCGATCCATAAAGTGATTAACATATGTAGGGTATCCAATATTCAACTTCATTGAAAAACATGTGTAGGTGGCATAATCATCTTTACATATTCCTCATGATACAACCAAGCACATACATTTGCCTTATCTTAACAATATTCCCATATTGTTAACTAGCAATGGACATAGTTTAAAACAAATAAATTTATTTAAGGATTTAAACATGCAAATATAAAACACAGTATTATAAATGAAAACGATCATACCACGTATGTCAATTCATTATTTAATACAACTGCTTACAGTTCCATTATCCAAATAGGCAAATATCAAATAAGATCAGTGCATGACGATCCTAGTTAAATGTATTATCTACAACAATCACAATTAGTGATAAGGCTTAGGTTCCATGAATAAATCAACTAGGTCATGATCTTGTGGGACTTTGAGAATACTTATTTCAAAAATTCACGAATAGTGAAGTTCTTTGAATAATATAATGATTGTTATTTTGTAAGTGTGCACTCAATTATAAGTATTACTTATATGATTCTAGTCATATTACTTTCTATAAGATGCATGATATACGCCAAACATCCTAATAGAGACAATCATCTCAACAGTTTTCCAAACTGTAAAGCATTCTTATTCTTTTAATATAGTATTATGCAACTATGCTTTTTATACCAAGCATATGTAGCCATCAATGTTATCATATAATCACGAAAACTTGCCTCTACAAAGATTGAGTATCATCTCAATTAAAACAAACACTAGTGTATACAAACAACATTATGTTAATCTACCATAAATTCTGAACACTTCTTTGATAATGTTTGGATATCACACAAACCCAAGGTTTGTTGATCATAATGATCTTACTATTATTACCATAATGTATATAAATAGTATCTCTATTAATAATTCTTGGAACGAATTCCTAATTTAAATATTAATCAGAATGTTCCTTCTAATATCTTTCAATTAAATTCCAATGTTGTCAAATCATCTTACACTCATGCAAATGATACAACTAATCACATATACAATATGATGTCCATAATGAATCCTTTAGTGAGACTTTATGTTTACATTCATGTGTTCAATCTCGCCAAGTGAGATAGATCATTCGAGTTTCACTCAATGATATATCATATTCCATTTAGACTTAATTCACCACATATGTATCAATCATCTTATTCCAAGGTTGCATGTTTCATTTCCTAAAATTCTTACAAGAAACTTTATTTCATTTTAAGGGATAAAATCTTACTTAGATAAATAAATTGTTTCTAATATGTTCAACAACATAATTGATTTAAGAAAAGTAAAAACAAATTTACTCCCACTAGCTTTTAGAAGTACTCACGAGATATCTTATTTATAATCAAAAAACAAATCCAACAAGTGATTGATTTAACAATTAAACTAAAGATTATCCTCATTAGATGTGTGCTCTTAATCCATACTTAAATTATAGCATTTTTATATACTTGTAAAGATTATATTGGATTCATAAAAATATCATATTATTACATATCGTCCTCGCAAGGTAATCAATCAACAAAGAGTTCTTCAAATCCAATTTGTCATATTTCTTTCCAAGAAAACAAGTATGACAATCAAATCATCTTTATATATTTAAAGTTCGTAAATGAGAAAGTTTCAATCATACTTGATTACGAGTAAACACTTATGTCATTTGATGTGCAATAAATATCTAAAAAAAATATTATCCTTATGAGTCTTCTCTAAAAGGAAACTCATTCAAACCTCATCATCAAACTGATAGGTTAAAAATAAAAATTCTAAGAATATGATTATTTTCTTTTGGACAACATCTTTTCATTCATAGTCTTTGAGTAATTCATTAAATCTAAGATCTAATAATGGATCTCCTATGGTTAACAGGTTCACAATGGTCCTCTAACTCATAATCCTCACCATTGATATAAAAACATATCATGAGGTATCTATGCAGATCTATGAATATGAGTAATCATCATTCTAAGGTTTAACATTTTCTTGTTTAGCCTAAGTATTATGACATTCGCTAGTGCGTTTCAAAAGGTTTTTGTATCTTCTACTTGAATTAACTCAAGACCTACAATACTCCCACTTGCTTTTAGCAAAGTGAGACTCCTACTCGCTTCTTGTATATTTGAGCCTATTCTCAAATATCTTAGCATGACGAGCATGATGCGGTTGTCATAAGGGACTTCTACAAGAAGTTTTACAACTCCCTAGGTAGAGTACCTAATCATTGTAGTAGTAGTATAGGCAAGACTTGGGGGTTGTTATCGTTCTTTAGGGGAATAGGTTAGGAAGGTTTGATCACGGTCTAATAGAATTCTAGGGGTTAAGAGAAGATTATTTTTGTATTTTTATATTTATAAGAAAGCAGTAAAATCATATGTTTGAGAGGTTTGGTTGGTTTTAGCTATTAACCTAAATAATAAACTACGCTAATGGTGATAATAATATAATAAAAAGATTGTATTCATTTAATCATGTATTACTCCCTAGATTGCTTCTCCTAGTGTTGTTTCTTTGTCACACTTGTGATGATCTATGTAATTATTTCCTAAGTCATGAACAGATTACATGAACCCGCCGTCTATTTAATATTCCGTTGACGCAAAACACAAAGTAAGGTAGTATGAAGACTATTACCTGGCCCCCAAGAGTATATTAAATGAATTTAAAATATATTAAAAGTGGATCAACCATATTAGGGTAAGTTAGTATGAAGACTGTTACCGATGGTATCCTTTTTACACTATCATGTTTCCCTAGACATATCAACAGCAATACAGACAAAAGATGGTTTTCTAAAGAGTAACATGCATATTCATCACAAGAAGCAACACCACTAAGATATACATTCTAGGTTTCATACAATCATAAATAAATACAATAAGGAGTTTAGCCAAGCATGTTAAAGGTAAAGCAAGCACAATAAAGAATCAAACAACAAGACATATTGAATGATTAAGATAGTATTACTTGATTAAAACATGAATTGAAGGAGGTACAATAGGTTTTGAAGCCCTAAAATCGTCCTAAGAAGCTGCCAAAGGAACTAGGGTTCGTCCCCCTTTTTTACTCTAAAGTTACACATATAAAACCCTAATTTCGGGTTTGTATATATAGAAAAATCGCTGTGACGGCGTCGCGTTTTAATCGTGAAGCCGTCATAAAGTAGAATCTTCTAGATCCGAGTTGAGTCGGTGCGGGCTGACGCCGTCAAGAGATGTTGTGATGCCGTCACTAGATGAAGTATGACGGCGTCGTGTATAAATAGTGACGCCGTCTCCAGGCTCTGAGACTTTAAATCTTGAAGAGTCTTGGTGTTGGTTCGTAATCTTGTCCGTTTCTTCTCCAAATGAGACTAAGTCACGTGTATTTCCTCCAAATGCCTTCCAAATGCTAAATACCTGAAAAGGAACAATTAAGTACATATTTTGGACATAAATGCACGATTTAGGGGGTTAAATGTCCCCGAAAAAGTGTATAAAATGACACCTCATCAAATATCCATACACTTTGGATTTGCTTGTCCTCAAGCAAATAGGCTTTTCTACCTAGACAATAGCAGTATTAGGGTCATTTAACATACTCTTTAAAAGTATTTTACAACACAACCTTCTAGACCTCGTAATAACAGCAAATAAACTATATACTAGCACCTCACATAAGTGTTTGGGATTCTCTCTTTATTTCGAGTGTATAATGAATTATAACATAATAGGGAAACGAAAAATCAACACTCATTACCTGTCATAACATATAAATTACCATAGGCTTGGTAAAGGATCAAACCTCCACCGCTAGGCGCAAGCATTATTCATTACTATCTAAGATTTCTTTTTAAAGGGTTGTGGGGTATAGGTGTAAGATAACATATAATGGAAACGGAAACGGATGGGATACATTTAGGTGGCTTTGGGTGAATTTGGAGTGGAAGGGTTAGCTAATTATTTATACGAATACACGCTAGTTTGGTTGCTAAGCCAAGATTCGGACGAAGATATACAAACTCTACACAACTCTACATCAATCTCTTTCTTTTCTGTTTTTTTCTCTCTCTTTTTTTAAATAACATAATACATCATAACTTGGGGTTTATAACATGTACTCCTACACTTGAGCTTTTACATACTCGATATTTACAATCTAACTAATGACCCGATTTGAGGTGGATCAAAATAACATGGAGATCATCTAACAAACATATGGGGGTATTGATTTAACTTTTCTTCTCCATTCTTTCGCGAAATAAATACTACCATGAATCCCAATCGTCCCAAAATAGTATTTATAAGGATAAGGACTTAGCAACCGTGTACTCAAATAATTAACTCGGGTTAAACACAATAATGTACTAAAAGTGAGTACATACAAGGTTGTCTAAGGCGATTTGGGTGTAACGATCGGTTTAAGGGTGACAATGCTCTTCATTAATAATCTGGAATCCACCAGAAAATTATAAGAACCGTGAAAAAGGATAGGCTCGGAGGGTTGTACTAGGGGTATCCTGCACTAAAAATGAGTGCATGGCAAGGGTGTGGGATAGTTACATGATCGGTGTGACCATCATAACAATTATAGGTTTAAAACATGGGTTAATCCTAATGCCTCTTATCAAGCAAATCCTAATACTTACTATGCGGTCTCAGGATGCATCATAAAAACAAGTTCTAGAATTTAATATTCTACCGGTACACTCATATGAATTTTACTAACACCAGATATTCCAGAAAAAGAGACAAGGCAATGCATACATGGCTATAACGACGGAATAGACATGCACGCCTACAGATCAACCTTAACTCGAACCGGGTAAAGATAAAATCATCTTGGGTTACCAATGCAACTAACTATATGCTTCATAGGGATATGCTATCAAGGCTTCATTCCATCTGAGAAAGTTTTGTAAAACTCTTCATTTATGATTGTGGAATTGCATAAGCCTGTATAATAAATGTGTTAACTGTTTACCTGTTTTTCTTCTAATGACACCCTTTTAAATCATATATGTAGGATCATATTATTTGTAGTTACTCTGTAGGTAGGTATGAATTCAGACAGCAACCATGTCAATCTCCCTTCGCTCTCCAACATACTGCATACATCTGTCACCATCCATTCAAATACAATTATTAGGCGGGATGGGAACATACAAAGTATTTATGGTCTGAAACTCTCAGATATCCACACTCTATACACAGGTAAACACGCACGTTCTCTTTAGATTCGACTCACAACTAATATGTGTAACTAAAGCAGTAACATAATATATAATTTTGTGTGAAACTTACTTTATGCCATTACGAACATCAGCGACACCTGCAAAAGGGGATGCACATATAAAAAGGAAAGAAATAGGCGATATTCCCGAACAGCCCTTTCCCTAAATAGCTCCAAGAACAATAGGTGATGAAGCTATAAAACAATGTTGGTCCAGTCCTAGACAGATCTTTGAGCCCTTTAGGGTTGGTAGAATACTTATGTAATCACAAGCAAACTATAGGAGAGACTCTAACAATAAACTAAAGTTTATGCGGAATACAAACAATAGAGTTAAAGAAGAATAACTAAATAACAATGATCCTCTATGGATCTATATTACTATTAAGAAAAGTGTTTTTTAAGATGTGTACAACCATCGGCCGAATGCTTCTTATATACTAGAGAAACCCTAGTTCGCGTAGAGAATACGCGTAGAGAAGATATGCATTATCACTTCCTAATATATCTCATGCATATCCCTTATTCTCAACTAACTACTAAATATACGGGTTGACTATTATTACTGACAGCATGAACTATGCTACCAGCAGGAACCCAATTGTACTAACAACAGGAACGATATAATAACTCTACCAGCAGGAACTACATACCTGCCAGCAGGAACTATAAATGTTCTACCAGAAGGAATACTAACTATTACAAAATTAATAATTCCTAACAATCCTCCCCTAAACTTGAATTTGACATAGTTAACTTTAAGTTTCTAGATAGATCTTTGCCTTGAGGATTAAGACTTGACTAGGAACAGCAGCAAAACACTTGACTAGTATCAAGAAACAGCAGAAACACATATGAGCATGATGCTGACTATGAAGACTTGAGACATAAACACCATTAGACTCTGAAGCTCCACATTCCTTGAACCAGTAGCAACAATAGAACCACCTCAGCAACATGAGTAGGTTTGATAAGCCTTTACCAAGTAGCTACTCACTCTTCGGCTAGCTAGTCCTTTGGTGGAATCATGTCGTCACCCTGGTGAACTAGTAACCAGTCCAACTCTTAGAACGTGAATCAAAGGTGAGTTGAAATACCCTAATGATTTTTGGCAAATCATCACAGCTAGCAACAGATTTGATGATGTCTTTACCAAGAGCCGTACCCCCTTAGACTAGCCACTCTTTGTTAGAACAACCTGGTGAGTGAAGACCATATAGTTTTTAGCAAACTATTATAGCTATCAATGGATTTGAGAATGTCTTTACCATGAGCCGTTTGCTATGGACTAGCCACTTTTCATTCCAAGAATATGGCAAGTGAAAATCATCCAGTTTTGGGTAACCTGGCAACCATCAACGGATTTGATAGGTCTTTACCAAGCAGCCGTTTGCTTTTGGACTAGCCAGTTCTTATGCTTGTTAGGCATGGTGAACTGAAAACCATTTGTTGTGTGGTGATAAGCCAACACCCAAACCCTAAACACTTTGTACACTAACAACAGAAGAAAAATATTTGTTTATTATTATTTTTTTAAATAACAAACTAAAGAAAATAAAATTGTTACAAAGAAATATACAACAAAATATGGAAATGTACCATCAAGCAGCAGGAACCTGAGCAGCTGCTAATTGATTCTTGATTAACCCAATCAATTGTTCTGCGGTAGTAAGATCATTGCCAACAACATCTCTGGCAAGCTCCAATTTATGTTTTAACATCCTTTCCATAAGCTTGACAGATAAGGGATAAGGGACATCCACAAACATATACAATACAATTCCAGCCATGGTCTCCAAAACATGAACATTAGAAAAAGTGTATAACCTCCAGCTTCTGACTTGCTAATTCTGTTGACTTCCCCAAATGGAATAACCGGCACCACCTTCCATGGAATCAAGCAACACCTTAAGATCTCCCCATAGTATCAATCCAACTCCTGTAGCAATAGTAGTTTGATAAAACTTATATATGATACCATACAGCTTCATCAAATCTTGTCTGTCCACCATATGAAGAATCTCCCTAAGTGTCGTAAAATGCTTAGTCACCCCATTAATTCTGTACAGTGCATTTATTTCACCCAGAGGTGTAGATAAAACTTCCCATGCAGCAATGGCAGCCCAAGGAACCAAATCACTGTCAGATTCACTACCGGAGTCGAACTTGATGAATGACTGATCATCCATATCCAAAAGAGGCTTAGGTGCATGTTTCTTTGCAGTTCTCTTTCTCCGCTTAGGTTTTCCAGTTGAGGAAGGAGAAGAAAAAGTTTGAGCAGCAGGAGTAGAAACATCTTGGGTCTCATCAGTAGGAACAACACCAACAGGATGAGCTGGATTTGGTTCAGCAGGAAGAGAAGTGGTGGTTGTGTCAGTGACAGCAGCAGGAGGTGGTGATGACAAGTTAGTAGAAGGAGGTGTGGTAGAAGCAGCAGAAAAAGAAGCCGGCAAAGGTGAAGTAGACGAAGACTTGGCAGAAACATCGGGTGTGCGAGTAGCAGCAACACTAGAAGAAATAGTGACACCAGCAGGATCTTGCGTGCCAGCTGCTGAAACTTGTGAAGCAACAGCATCATCAGATGAAATTTCAGTGGGCTTTAATTTCCTAAAAGAAGGTTCCTCTAGAGTAGGCTTTGACCGAGGTAGAGTTCTCTTGAAATCCAAGATCTTAGCACGTTCAAGTGCCTGTTGAATCTTTTCAAATTCCTCCTTTAGCTGTGCATCAGTAAGCCTTTTTACCTGAGTCATGGTCCATCCAGTTGTATAAAGAGCACTACTCTGATTCTTTACAAAAGTCCGCATATACTCTCAATTGCTCAGCAAGAGCCTGTCGCTTCCGTTTTATCAAGGCAGCCATTCTTTCAGGGAAAGTCTCTTCTGATACATCATCTCCTAAAAGTACCTGGGACAGAGAAGAGTTGGTTGCCACCTGAGCCAATATGTTTAGCCAATCATTCTCAGTGTAAAACATGGCTGCAGCATTCACTTCTTGTTGCCTTTTGCTTTGCGACTCAGCTTGCTGTCTTGCCCACTGTGCATCTTCTTCAGCTTGAACTTTCTTTGCCATATCTGCTCCAATCTTCTCATCTTCCATGTTCTTGAAAATCCTTTCCATGTCAGGAGTAGGGTCTTCCACGATTTGCTCTTTACCTTTGGAACTTTGAGCAGCAGTAGGATTGGTGGAAGTACCAGTAGGAATAGTGGAAGTGGCAACAGCAGGAATAGGTGAAGCAGAAGGAGCAAAGGTACTAGCAACAAGAAGTTCCTTGCTAACAGCAGCAGCAGGAGCAGCAGTAGAAACAACTCCACTACCAGCAGAAATTCCAACTCCTCCAGCAGAAACATTTGTTTTGAACCGATCAAAAGCTGGGACATCGGAAAGCTTCCTTAACCTCCATTTGGACCTTGTTCTCTTAAACCCCGAAGAGGTGTCTGTAGCTTGACTCTGTGCATCCTTAGCAGCTTGAGAGAGGGAGAAGGCAGCTTCCACAGTTTGAGCACTAGCTAAAGAGACATTGGCCAATACTTGGAGTGCCTCTATGTCAAGGTCATCCTTGCGGACACCCTCTTCATCTTCTGAATCAGATAGCACAACTGTCCTCTTGCGCTTCTTAAGTCTGACCTCCAAATGTTTGACTCTGCCAACCAAGGTCAGTACAGCACCCCCAAGAGTCTTTTTGGTGTCCTTTAGTTCTGTCTCCAATGCTCCAATTTGATCCATACACCTGTCAAGTTTAGAAGATAAAATAGTGAGAGCATCAGGTTCCTCAGCTCCACCAGCAGGTTGACCTGTGGTGGGTGGAGCTTCATAGGACCGGTTAGGAGACACATAGAAATCACCACCTGCATTGTCATCTTCCATAAAAGGAGAAGGATTGGTCTCGGAAGAATGTACTACCTTAGGTGAAGGTTGTCTAACAGGGCTAGGAGTAAGTTGTCTTGCTGGACTAGGTGTGCGTTGCCTGACTGGGCTTGGATGTCTCAAAGGTGTGCTCTGCTCAATCTGAGGAGAAGAAGCAGAGGTGGATTCTCTAGTAGGCCATGGTCTAAGTGATGGAGTAGGTGATGGTATTGAGGGAGTAGTATCAACCTCCTCAGTCCTAGGTGAGGGCTGAGGTGTAACTAAGGGAGGGGGTGGTGATGAAGAACCATCACCAGCAGGAACAGATGCACCAGCACCCATATTTTCCCTAGGCAACATGGCAGCCAAGAGAGGCATATGATCCCCATCAAACTCTAGCTTCATATTGGTAAATAATTTAGAACTAAATACACCTATGGCCTTAGGGGTAGGGTCTGTGGTTTGAATACCCAAGATCATATGTAGGAACCTAGGGTACATGAGAAATTTATGCTTAGTGGCCCCTACATTCCCAATCATTCCATCAAGAATTAGTCTAGAAAAAATATATTTCCTCTCATCAGATAAGCATTTAAGTCCAGAAGCAAGAGAACTAGGAAATTGATTCCAACCCCTTGATTTGGGACTTAAACAATGAATGAGGGTGTGAACCAAGTATCTCCATTGAGGAGAAAACTTGTTCTTATAGAAAGTGAAGGTGCCATCAGTTGGATAACCAAGGGCAGCCATTCCCTCAAGAATCTCTTGCTGGGTAAAACCATATAACCCCCCTTAATCATCTAATTGCAAGTGAGTCCTAATAGAGGACTCATTTACTACAATCTCATTGCCATCTATAGTAGCGACAAGCTCTTGGAAACTATCCTTAAGAGAGCGGACTGTAGCTGAAGCCTAAAATTGCCTGACTAGAGAGTCATAGACAATTGGGGGGCAATGAGTCAGAGCATACCTTAGAGAGGACCCATTGAGAAAGTCAAGAATCTGATGATATCCCTCACTTCCTTGAGACTTTTCCAGATAGGCAGCCTTGTTGTGATCATCCTTGTAGTGTAGTGCCGCCATTGTTGATTAGCAAAAATAGAGTGTGAAGTTGAAGATGAAAGAGGTGGTAAGTTTGAAAAAAAAGAAAGTAGATACTGATAGTGAAAGGCAATTAGGTTATGATAGAATGATCGTGCACATTGGAACTTTGGTCCTTTTGAGTTAATTGGGTGGTTAAAAATTGACAATTCAATATGAAACAAATTAATCATAGATAAAAGTTACCCAATTGGCTAATTAAGTGGCAAAAATACCGCTAAGCGATATCTTTACTTTTGATTTAAACTCAAAAGTATCAATACCCCTCAAAACTAGCAGGAAAAGTAGTCAACCAGTATGAACATGAAACTACCAGCAGGAAAATCAGTCTGCCAACAGGAACTACAGAGCTACCAGTAGGAACATCAAACCAACAGCAGGAACCATGTACTACCAGCAGGAGTAATTGTTCTGTCAGCATAAACAATAAACTTACCAGCAAAATCAATGTCCAACCAGCATCAATTGGAACTACTAGTATTAATGAGTAAAAAATAGCAAAAACCCACATTTCAAGACTTCAAACTGCAAAAATACAAGTTATGACCTGCAAAATTGTTAGAATACAAACTCCCTCAATCACTGTAATCAAGGATTGAGCATCCCAATATGGACTACTAAATAATTAAATCGAGGTCCATCAAAGGCTTTGGTTACCAGATCAGCCACATTTTCATCAGTGTGAATTTTAAGCACTTGAATAAGATGTTTCTCATTTGCATCCCTGATAAAATGGTGCCTAATCTCAATGTACTTTGTTCTTTGGTGAAAAACTGGATTTTTAACTATGGAAATTGTACTTTGGTTATCAATAAAAAATTTAGTGTTCATGAAATTGAACCCATAGTCCAACATCTAGTTTTGTATCCAAAGTACCTATCCATAACAATTTGCAGCAGCAACATATTCAGCTTCAGTGGAAGAGGTAGCCACATTGGTTTGCTTCTTGCATTGCCATGAAATCAACCTCCTACCTAGAAACTGACATCCTCCAGTTGTAGATTTCCTATCACCATGAGCACCAGCATAATCACTGTCACTATAAGCTTCCAACACAAAAGGTGAATCTCTTGGGTACCAAAGACCTACTTTAGGTTGGCCTTTAAGATACTTAAAGATCTTCTTTACTGCATTCAAGTTGGAAGTTAAAGGTGTAACTTGATGTCTTGAACAAGCACTAACTGCAAACATGATATCAGGTCTTGAAGCTGTCAAATACATAAGTGAACCTATCATAGATCTATATAGATGAACATTAACAGCATCATCAGGTTCATTATTGGATTTAGGCTTTGGAGCTTCATATGGAGTTGTTGCAGTTCTCACACTTTCCAAATCAAATTTCTTTAGGATATCATGCACATATTTTTCTTGATGAATAAAAATCCCATCAGACTGTTGCTTGACTTGTAGTCCTAAGAAGAATGTTAATTCACCTATAGCACTCATCTGAAACTCACTTTTCATCAGTTTTTCAAACTCATCACACCAGGCCTTCTTTGTGGATCCAAAGATAATGTCATCCGCATACACTTGTACAAGGATGATATCTCTGGAATTCTTCTTGATAAAGAGTGTAACACCCTCAATTCAGCTCGGTCAGCGGAAGGGTCCAATGGTGTTACGTCGTAGCACAATAACTCAAATCATAGAAAACGACTCAAAAAGAGGCGTTTTGAGAAAATTTCATTCATTTGAATAAAATAAAGTTTACATCACGGTCCCAATAAGTTTAACAACATCATATAACGTTTTACAAAACATTTTCAAATGAATAATTATTTAGTGGGCCTTCATATCTCCATCACCGAATTACCTTCAAGGACCTGAGATAAAACATGCTAAAAGTCAACAATAATGTTGAGTGAATCCATAGAGTTTATATATATAAACAATAAAAATAATTTCCGAACACAAGTATCATTTTTCAATATTCATTGGGATATAACGATGTGGCCATACAAAGTTATATCGGGGGATTATTATAAGCCTCATGACATCGAACCTTACCATATATTCAATATAATGCCCACTATACACCCTCGCTATGAGTGTATCTTATTCTCTATACAATGCATCCGTGGTGTTATGTTCCCAACACAAGACGATAGCTAGTCGTCACGGATCGGAGGTGGTAATCTCCAAATAGTACTATTTCATGTATAAGCGTATGCCTATTTCCCGGCAATTAACGATTCATGATTTCCGCGGGTCTTTTTTTTCTAGCGAGTTAAGCTAACTTATAATAATCAAGGCCTTAGTTGAGATTACGAAAAACTCAGGTTTATTTTCTTAAAATTCTTTTAGCATAATTATTGCTATATAAAGTAGCTTATACTTTGTTTTACTTTGTGCTAAATCTGTTAAAAAAGTTTAGATAGGGTATGATGTTCATAGGCCTTGAATTGTTTTGTGATAATCATTTTTGTTTACAGTCTTTTAAATTTCTTCTAAAGTAGGAGTATAAGCTAGTCTAGAGAGACTAGCTTAAATTTTCTACATAAGCTAGGCATTTTTAAAGCCAAATTGTTTGATTAGGGCTAGAATTAGTAACAGTACGATAAATGGTTTAAGCTGTTTTAGTTTTTAAATTAGATTTTATGTACCTTTGGTTTGGACAGTTTACATAAAGGGGTGTGTGGCATAAGCCTAAAAATGGGGTTCGTGGTCAAAATGCTGTTGTGGTATGGGTTTTTATGGCAATTGTAATAGGTCTTAGTTATAGATTAATAAGCTGATTTTAAACGGATTTTCAAAAGTTTTTTTACAAGTTTATATTGTTTTCAAGTTTTCTAAAACCATTTTAGAAAATGTGAGATTTTTAAGTTACCACAAGTGCTTATTTTGGTTAGCATTGTGGGTTTGAGTGGAGCATCATTAAGTGTGTGGTGTTGTGGGGTTTAAGGAGCTGTAACTTGCTCTTTGTCTTGGTGTGTGACTTTGTAAGTCAAAACACCCAACGTCTCTTTGTGTTACTGTTTTAATACCCCAAACACCTTTTTCACTATAAAAATAAGCAAGTAAAATTGATTTTTAAAAGCTCAAAATTTGTGCACAAGCTGTTTAGCTAGAGCACTTAATCTGTTTTAGCTTATTTGTGTGTTTAGAGCTTATTTGACAGCTTAAAATAAGCTGTCAAATAAGCCCTTGAGATTTGCCTTAAAGCTCCCCTGGTGCAAAGGGGAGACTTTAGGCTTAGTTTTCTCAGCCTTTAAGAGCATTTAAGCCCAAGTTATTGGCTTATTTCAAGAGCCAATAAGCTCTTCTATAAGCCTCTTAAGTTTCAGCTCTTAAAAGGCTTATTTGATGGCTTAATTTTAAGCCCCAACTAGCCCCTTGACTGTTTTTTTAGCTTAGTTAGTGTAAGGATTGCTTATTTTTATCTTCTGGCTTAGTGAGCTTATTTCATAAGCTCACTTGTGTCCAAATAGCTTATTTAGATTAGTTTAGCCCCCTTTTGCTTGTTTTTCCTTTTCCTAGCTTATTTGTTCAACTACTTTAAGTTTTTTAGCCATTTAGCTTAATTTTAGTATTTCTGTCAAAAATAAGCTGTTACAGCTTATTTAGTTTAGCTTGTAACCTTTTCAGCTTATTTAAAGTTTGTTTAGACTCCCTTTAGCTTATATTGTCCAAGTCTTAGCTTATTTCGACCAAATGTCCAAAAAGACTTAGTTTTTTTTAAGCTTTTAAGCCCTTTAAGCATTTCTGCCAACTTTAAGCTTATTTATAAGCTGATTGAGTGCTTTTCGTGAAAAGGTGTAGAAGACAAAGTTGTTAAGCCCCACGAGCTTAACAACTTTGCTTCTTTGAGTTTTCGAAAAAAAAA
>BQNB010105987.1:6132-23485 GCA_026074375.1 Tanacetum coccineum | reverse complement strand
CGAGATTTTTTTTTACCCCGAGATCCGAGATCTCGACGAGATCTCGCCGAGATCTCGCCGAGATTAACTGCATAGTGTGATGGTACTGATCCATTAGATGTCTCAACTGTTCTTAGTCAAGATATTACGCACCAGAAATTTCAAAACTTTGATGTTGATCGTTGTGTGAAAACAGGAGTTCAAGATCAGATTACCACTTTTAGAAACTTTCTACAGAGTGACTTTGGTCATAATGACCCAATCATCCATTGTAGGCTCGTCGTGGGCTACTACAATGCTGGTGAATCCAGAATATGCTCCCCTTAGCTCAACAAACCATTGTTCCCGTCCTCAACATGAAAGCTTCCAGGCTGGTGAATATTATAAATTACATCATCAAGATCAACCCATTGATAAGGAGGCCAAGTATGATAACCAAATATTATCTGATCGTGTTGGATCGCTATTTCCCATGGCTGATGTGTCATTTCACGTTGAAAAGAGAAATGAAATTTCTAAGGAACAACTAGGCAAAGAAGGGGGTTTTGTGTTATGACAAAAGATCCACCTCTCCTCGCTGACGTTACTAATATACAATCTCAAGCTCCAATGACAGATGACCAGATTACCAAATGCCACGTTATTTAAGCTACAACAACTATATAAGCGTTGTACATTAGAAACTTCTAAAGATTTTCCACCTTTTTCTCTTCCTTTGTTTGAGTGTCTTCTTTCAATCGATCCTGGTGATCGTGGCTCTGCTACTGCGTCTCTGAACAGCGAAGTAAGTTTGATGTTACTTGCAATGATTTTGATTTCAGTTATTTACGGATTTTTTTAAAGTTCTGAAATGCCCTATTTTTGCGTTTACGGTTCTTCAATATCGAACCTTATGCCTGTGAGCCATCAGAATTACCAAAATATCCTCGTAGTAAAGAACTAGATGTCAAATTGAGGGATGAAGAAGCCAGAAGGTTATTATGTTCATTTGTCTTTCTTCTTTTTCACCGGATTTCAATTTGTTTTACACATATGTTAATGCAACTTGCACTGTTATTTCTATAAAGGCAAATAGGATTGAGTGGGAAATCTCAAGTTGTTGATGGAAACAAAAAAGTAAGACCCCGTGATCGCACTGGCCGAGCCGTTCCAGCTCCAGAGGCTAACGCAGAGATCCAATCCAACTAAGATGTATGTTAGATGTCTATCTTTCTGCCCGCTTTTTATTCTTTTAAATCTCATATTGGTTTATTGACATTTATTTTTAGAGATGGAGAGTGGTAAATCAATTAAATGCCAAATTCAAAAGCGAGAAATTTTTGCCTCCCCACCGGGATGCAACTGTTGGACATCCGCTCGACCCATCACAAAATTGTGGTCCAGTTTCTTTCAGTGCAGGTGACGACAATTCATTCGGCTCATAAATTTTTGACTCAAAATCTTCAAGATCAGTTAACGAAACTGGCACAGTTTACGAGCCGTCAAGGAGAAATCATAGAAAGGAACGGTCACAAACGATATCGTCTAGTAAGTTCATCAGTGCTTTCCTTCTGATGGTGCATCATAATTTGGTTGTTGCGTATATGGCTGAAGTGGGTGCCTTTTGTTGCTGAAATGAGACTAAAACCGAATATAACATATGTTTATACGGTAAGTATATTCTTAGTTTTCTTTATTCTTTGTTGTGATGCGCTTTGATATCATGCAAAAGTTTTCCAGTAAAGGTATTTTTTTATAAGTTGACTGTATAATACTTAATGGACTATGAGGCAATGGATTATACATGACGCAGTTAGTTTATGCCTATAATGCAGTGTTTGTACAAGTTAATGCAGTTGATTTATCATTGTGATGCACCAGTAGTAACAATAATCCTCTATTTTTGTAGGTTGGGTTGTAATATGTAATAAGACAGATTTCAAAAGACGTATATGTGATATAGTGTGGATCGATCAGACTTTACCTGAAGAATTTGAGAGAGTGTAGGAATTTATGATATTCGACAATATTTATCTGTTTAATTTAGTGTTTTTCTGCAATAGTTTGAGAGAGTGTAGGAATTTACCTTTGCTAGTTCTCAATAGTTTATGATATTCGACAATAGTTATCTGTTTAATTCAGTGTTTTTCTATAATCCCCACAACATATCTCTTTTATCAGTCGTTTATAGATCCTCCAAAAGTTGTATTCATGATGATCTCAGGTCTATGTTGTAACTTTTGTTAGCTGTTTAGATCAGATGAGAATGAATGTTTGAAGTTATGATCATTTCGAGCCTTTTTGCGTCGAGTAATGTGTATAATTTTTCATTGAAAGTCAAAAATACAGTTGATCTATTTGTTATTCCGGTTTTAAAGACAATTTTTTAGCTAGATGATGATCTCTTATGTGCATCACTGTGGTGGAAACAAAATGTGAATTTTGCATCAGTATGTAAAGGCTATGAAATTGCGGCAAGCCGGCAAGTGTGTTATCATGTTAACAAGATTGTTAAAAGGGTATGTCAATTCTAGTTGGCTTTCCCTTTTAAAAGAACTTGGTTCTGGCCAAAAAGGATTTTTCTCAGTACTACTGTATATAGCATAGTCAAATGAGAAACCGATTCCCAGTCACAACTTAAAATATAGGCATGGGAATCTATTGTGAAACACGAACCCAGATTGTTTGACATAATGATGGAACGATTTGAGGAAAGATAACAAGTTGCCAAATTCATTTGATATATGCATAGGTATGAGAAGCTATGAGGTATGCGGTATTCTGTAAATTTTAGAGTAATTTAAAGAGAAATGCATGCCTATCAGTGTTACTATATTCTAATCTAACCAGTTCGTCCCTTTTACGTTAATTTTCAAATTAGTTTATTTAGCGTATCAAATAGCGAAGCTGTATACTAGATAAATAGTATTTGTTAGATACTCGCAAATCCAGTAGTTGCTTGATTATTTAGCACTCAATAAGAGAATTTAATCTATCTAAGTGTTCACTATTTGTGCACTTCAGCAAGCAGAGAAACGTTTGTCCATGGTGGACCAGTAACCTAATAGTTTCCTCTTAAGCGCATCACAATGTTTGCATGTAGTGCATCACAATGTCAAATCCAGTGCATCATAATGTTTGCATGAAGTGCATCACAGTGTATATCCGGTGCATCAAAGTATAAAATGTAACATGCTTATGTTTGATGACTAGATATAAGAGTGTGATGCACTAGATATAAGTCTATGATGCACTAGTTCTAAGGTTTACATTCTTTGAATAACATGCTTCTGTTTGATGTATCTTACAACCTGACGCGGTTGATTTATTCATTTAAAATCACTGCACCAATAATTAATTAATTACTGTAATAGTATTTCTACAATATATCTTGCACTTGATTATAACAATGGTGATGCAAAAGATTTATGCATTGTGATGCACTAGATATAAGTCTATGATGCACTAGTTCTAAGGTTTACATTCTTTGAATAACATGCTTCTGTTTGATGTATCTTACAACCTGACGCGGTTGATTTATTCTTGTAATGCACTAGCAACAATAATGATCTGTTTTAATGTAATAGATTTATACATTTTGATGCACTAGATTTATAACATTGTGATGCAATAGATTTATGCATTGTGATGCAATAGATTATTCATTCTAAATGCATTAAAATTAACATAGTGATGCAGTAAATTTATATTGTGATGCAACAACATTTACATAGTAATGCAGTATCTTATACATTATGATGAAGTAATGTATTTTAGTACAAGAACATATTTTGATCCAGTAATATAAGATATAAAACTTTAAAAGACACCCTGAGGTTTATCAACATTGATGTTATAGCTTTATACATTTGTGATGCAATAACTTTTTTAACTGAGATGTACTAACTTTTTAAACTTTAAATAGGGGTGAGCAGAAACCGCACCGCAAACCGCAAAACCAAAAAAACCGCAAAAAACCGCACCACGGCAAAAACCGATTGATTTGTTTTAAGAAAACAGAAAAACTTCAAATGCGGTGCGGTTGCGGTTTTACCCGTAAAACCGCACCACAAAACCCACACCGCATTGTAAACCAAAAACCGCAAAAACCCACATAAATTATATAAGTCATAAGTGATGGTATGGTGTGGTTAAAACCCGCAAAACCCACAAAAACCGCAAAAACCCCGCAAAACCGAAACCGCAAAATGTAGTGTGGTGAAGTTTTTATTTTTATAGAAACCGCAAGTGCGGTTGCGGTTCGGTTTTAGTCAAAAACCACACCAACCCGCACCATGATCACCCTTACTTTAGTGCCCTAATAAAATACATTGTGATGCAGTAACATTTAACTGAGATGTACTAACTTTTTAAGTACTAAACAAAGACCGATCATTAAAAGAAAAAGTATTTAGTTTCCAATAGACATTAGTTTTAACTTCAATACGATGTCGATGAAATTTTGATGCAAATATTGATCCACTTTGACAACATTATCTTTAAGAATTCTGGAAGTCTTTGTTTTTAACTTTTCATATGTTTCTACTTCTTTCGATACCTTTGCCCTCTTATTACAACTTACAAGTATTATCTTTGCTAAAAACTTGGCACGCAACATTTTCAAATGAGTTTTCAGGTCCTTCCTTCTTCAGCTATTTTAAAAACACACCATGACCGACATACGTTTCCATGTGTCTCATCAAAAATACTCCATACTCAAAAGCATTGTAGAGTATCTTCCAATTAGACTTTACTTGCTTACAATCGGTCGTTATAAAATCAGCTATTTTTGGGTTGTTATTTCTTTCCATGTGGTCAAAGAAAGATTCTATCTATAAAATAAAAAAATTATAAAATAAATAACTGATGTACTAGTTTTAACACTATGATGCAGTAGAAATAACAGTCTTATATTTCCTAGTACATCACTGTTATTTTATATTTTGCTGCATTGCAGTCTTATATTATACTGCATTACAGTTATATTCTACTGTAATGCAGTAGAAATAACAGTAATGCAATAGAATAACAGTAATGTAGTACTGCATTACAGTTATATTTCTAGCACCTCCTGAAAGCCTGTGTCTGAATCGCTCTTCATGGTTCTGTATAACGCTCCATACATCAACTTTATCCAGAAGCAACTTCAACTTCAAGGTAAAGACTTGACAAATACGCACTCTCCAGTTTTGAGTCTTTTGTTTGAATACAATATCACTGTACATTGAGATTAACATATATGTTTTATTCAGTAAAAAACAACTGTGATGTAGTATAAAATAACTGTAATGCAGTAGGAAGCCAAATGTGATGCGGTAGAATATTAATTATAATGTAGTAATCAATTGTAAAAAATGTATTGCATACAAATCATCAAGCAAGATTATCTTAGTGTTATGAAATATCATATTGTATCTTTTGTGTCTAATTTGTTTACTGCATTATAGTTTTATTTTCAATGCATCTCTATTAAATTATTGTGCATCACAGTGGTATTCTTAGTGCATCACTATGTTGGTTTGTATATCCAATGTATCATAGTTATAATCTTATTGCATTACAATTCAAAATCCAGTGCATCACAGTGTTATTTGAGTGCATCAAAGTGTGTTTATTACTGCATCACAATATTTGTTAGTATATCAAAATTAAGGCATCATACTATTAATATTTTTAATTCACTTGTTGTAGTTCAAAATATTCTTTATAGTTAAGTGAATATATATAATTGTATACACTAGAATTTTACACTGTGATGCACTTGATATGTACATTATGATGCACCAGTTGTATACACTATGATGCACTAGTATTTTTAGTGCATCATAGTTAATAATTTAGTGCATCACAATGAAAAATTTAGTGAATCACAGTTACTAATTTAGTAAATCTATGCTCAATCATCACTAATAAAAAGTAGTTAATATTAAACAAATATTATTCTTATTAAGAGATACATTACACGGTCTGAAAATCAAATAATTCATGATTCAATACAAGTAAACCCACTTTACATAAACATTAAAAGATCCACACAAGTAGTAACATGATTCTATGATAATAATAAAAAAGGGACTACGTCTACTCCTTTGATGCGATTCAAGACCAACCTTCACCACTAGTTTAATTTCTACAACAAACCCACTTGCCTTCTGTCTTTGCTTACCTTTTGTTCATTGCTTGCCTTTTGTCCTTTGCTTGCCTTTTTTTGCTCCATTTTTCTTCTCTTGCCTCTTTCTTGCTTTCAAAAAAAATAAAAATAAATAAATAAAAGGGGTATCGTTTCTTTCTTTCCCTCTCTCATTTCTTTTAGCTAGAGGTCTACCCGGAAACAATCTCCCTGCCGGCGGGTTCCCCAAAGGTAGGGGTATGACTGTCTACATCTCACTTCCCTCATACCCTGCCTTGGCGGGATTGGGTATCGTTGTTGTTGTTGTTGTTGTGGTTCATCATGATCAATAATATTAGCATAAGCACATCAGAGCAGAGACACGAGATTTCTAGAGAGTTTCGACAAATGCATGAAGCTGTCAATGAGTAGACGAGTCATGATCTGCATCCATTGAAGAATCAAAGGAATGTCGATTCTGATGTTCTTTGTTCTTCACTCCATATCCTCCTTCCTGAGATATATGATAGTTTTGAAGGCTGCAAAAAACTAGGCTTTACAGAGCATTTGAAAAGATGTAGTTCCTTGGTTGCTGATCACCCTACTCTGATCGAAACCCGTGCATACCAGTAGGAATACCAAACGACCCAAAATTTGTAAACGGGCTTATGGCTTGGGTTTGCTGCTGCTGTAGAGCTCTTGGCCCCATAGATAAGCTGAAGAAACTGTGTAATACATCTGTCACACCGTGTCTCATAAAGCTTTCTATTATATGTATCAAGTGAAGATTAAAGTACCTCATCCCTGTCATCCGTCAACTCGAGTTTCAGTCCAAGTCCCCACACTTGGTATTCACCTTTCACCATCCAAATTCAGTCTGCTTATGGAACTCTTAAAGATACTGTCTGGTACTATAGAAAGTGAAAGTTGATAAACAAAGCTTGCTAGGAGTTTATCATAGTTGAGTATTGCCCTATGGAGTCTTGATCTTGAAATTAAGGTGTCAAATATAGTTTGGAAGGGGTATGTGCGCTTTCCTCCTATATATCGTGAAGCTGATACGTACATCTCGTTGATCATTTGATTTTATTTTGTTGCTCTAGGGGTAGGCTCTTCTGTTTGATCATGGGCAGCCACTTGTATCTTGTCTTATCTGGGTTCGTATTTTATTTGTTGGAATTCAAACGTCAGGATAATATCTGCGGATGCATAGGTGCTATGGTATTTTTTCTGCTTTGAGAGTCGGATTAGTTTTAACGTATGTTTATACTCATTTTTATTATGAAAGTTCTTATAGGATGTGGCTCTTTCTATAAATATAATATATTATAATCATAATTGTATACTATATATATATATATCTGTATATATGTTAAATATATATATACTTATCTAAACTGAAATGATGTAGCATGGCTGGTAAGCAAAGTCTATGAGTACTTCGACAATGTTGGAGTTTCTTATTCTTGTATTGTTGTGTGTATTCGAGGCTATGGCATCCAAAAGGTAAATGCCCGTTAGCAGTTGTGTTACTGTTAAGTCCGAGTTGACTAGCAAGGTGTTGTTCTTATGTTAGGTACCTTACCTGCATTAAGCTGATTTCGTTTTTAACAATTACTAAATTTTAATGTTTACGGTTTAGTTCAAATACCCAAATATTGTGCGATCCCGAGAAAATACCACTAGTTTGAATCCAGTTCTGAAAATATGTTGCTGAAGCGAACACACGATGATGTCGAATTGCCCTTGTTTTTTGAACTTCTCTTTCGTCTTGTCTTTCAATACAAAAAAAAAGTACACACAAATCTTATTGTTACAGACATTGATATCTAGGAAGGAAATAAAGTAATGATTGGTTATATGTAAAACTTACTTTGTAAAATTAACTTTCGCAAGATATTAGTTAATGCGTCCTTATGTGTCTTTGTATATGTATTTCCCTACAAAGTTATCTTTATTTGATATGGTGGCCAGGGAAAGGGTCAGAAACGGTCACGGTGATACCCCGATTAGGCAGCGTACACCTGAGTCTACGACTCGCCCTCCCCGGGTAATGGTTTTCAAAAGCACTCATAATTAGCTACGGAGTATTATTTGTGCCATGTTCTATGTAAATAAAAGAGCTCTCAGATGATTGTGCATCTATTATCATGTGTCATGCTGGTATTTCTACATTGAACTTTCCCATTGCATATCAAAATGTATAAATGGTCTTTAAAGTTTCTAAGAGCAAAGTGCATACCTCAATGTTGGAATAAATGGTCTTTAAAGTTTCTGAGAGCAAAGTATAAATGGTCTTTAAAGTGAGAGCAAAGTGCATACCTGGTCCGTACGTTTCAGGAGGTGCTTGACAGAATGGAGCAGCCTGTGGATTTTATTATTGCTGATGTTACATTGATATGGATATTGGATGTTGCTAACAGGAGGAACATTTGGGTTGCTGCTTATTGGCTCATGTATGGTTCAATGTTTACTATGTGCTGGTTCAATGTTTGATATGGATATTAGATTATTATTGGTGCGTGTTATCAAAACACAATAAGTTTAAGTTTATTCAAACACTACCTTAAAAAGTGCTTATTAGATTTTTGGAGGGTTAAAAAATGTGTTTTGATAACACCAAACACCCCCATAAACTAAGCATAAATAGTACATATGATCTTTCATATTTTAGTCACTTTTCATATCATGTAAACAACAGAAAGAGGAGAAGAATGCATCGATTATATACCTGGCTTATCGCCAATGAAAGTGAAAGACTTTCCAGTCGTTGACCGGGCACTCCAAGGCATCTTACCTGATCTTGTCGCCGTGAGCAAAAAAGCACAATCTTTACTATTAGCCACAGTCTATGAGCTAGAAACTGAAGCCATTGATGCAATCAAACACAAATTCCAAATTCCCGTTTACACTATTGGTCCAAACATACCCAACATCCAGCCCAAACCGACTCTTCCGATAAATGAACATAGTTACTTCACATGGCTAAACTCCAAGCCTCCAAGATCTGTGCTCTACATTTCATTAGGTAGCTATCTTTCGGTTTCAAGTACTCAATGTTGGGTATTTTCTTAGTCCATGAGGATTAAGAGCCCAACACATTGGGGCCCATCTTGGGTCCATTTAGTCCTTATTTAGGGCATCCTTATGCTCATTATAAAGTGTGAAAAACAAGAGAGAAGAAAAAAAAGAAAAGAAATTTTTTTTTTGGAGTTCTTATCACCCAAATCCCAGCAGCAGTGTTTCGTCGATCCCCAGTGTTTGCACTGGTCGGTTCATCTAAGATTTTTTGCGACTGAAGCTTCTTGAATATAAAGGATGGTTTTGGACTGTGGGGATCTTGATTTTGAGGCCTGGATAGTTCTGTTTCTTAACCCCGGGACAGATTGAACGTTGTTTGGTTGATATTGTTCCTTTCTTGTCTTTGTTTGTTGCCATTATATCTTGATATTGATTCTTAGATTTGTTGATTGTTGTATGCCTCTAGTGTTATTTATGAGAAGATTTGTGTACCTCTCTTGCTTGATAGTGAATTTAAGCCAGGCATAGGTGTCCCGTGGTTTTTCCCACTTGGGGTTTTCCACGCTAAAGCTTGGTGTTCTTGGTGTGTGTTTGTTATCTTTAGATACCTGCTGTTTTGGTTGATTTGATATTGGTTTGGGGGCTGGTAGAGTTGTTTTAGTTTGCCTTATTTGGTTACTTCCTCATAGTTTAATACAGGTTTGGGTAAGTGCTATCAACTCAGGTTTTGCTTCGCATTTGTGTTTATACCGTTGTGACCCATGTGCACTTTACACGTTCAAATTGGTATGTGGCTCTTGGTTGGGGGACTTACCTGTTTGGAAGATGGAAGCTTATATAAGTAGATGGTTAATTTGAATGGTTCTAATTATCATTGTTTGGAAAAGGAAGATGGAAAGATCTTACCTTTATGTGAAAGACTTACCTACTTGCATGTTTTTAGTACTGAGGAAAAACCTTTGCGAAACAAAAACAGATGCAGAATGGACTATTTTGCATAGACAGGTTTGTGGTTTATATTAGGCAGTGGGTTGATGATAATGTTTTGAACCATATTTGTGAGGGCGAGAATGCTGCCATACTCTTTGAACAAACTTGAAACTGTTATATGCTCGAAAAAAACTAGAAAACACAAGTTGTTCTTAATCAAGCAAATGATGAGATTAAAGTATACTGATGGGTCCCTTGTTACCGATCACTTAAATGTGTTTCAGGGTATTATAAATCAGCTTGCAGGTATGGGTATCAAGTTTGAAGATGAGATTCAAGGCTTGTGGCTTTTGGTACTTTACCGGATACTGGAAACTTTTAGGACATCCTTGTCCAACTCTGCACCAGGTGGTGTTATCCCATGGAATTGGCTAAAGGTAGTATTTTGAATGATGAGTATGAGAAGACAATAGTCACAAGGTTCTCTTTCACATTCAGATGTCTTGGTCATAGAAAGGCAGGGGAGAAGTAAAAGTAGAGGCCCGAGTAACAGAGGTAATCATCATAGCAGTTCTAGCAAAGGAAAATTTGCTGATGTTGAATGTTATCACTGCCACAAGAAAGGACACACAATGAAGTTCTGCAGACAGTTGAAAAAGGAGAACAAAAAGAAAAACTTCAATAATCAGAAGAACAAGCACAAGAAAGATGATGATGGTGATGACAATATTGAAGTAAATACCACCACAGATGAGTTCTTTGTTTGTTTAGATTATGATATGGTTAACCTTGCTCATGATGATTCGAGAATGTTGCAACATGAAAAGAATATTTTTCATCTTACACACCAGGTGATTTTGGTGTTGTTAGGATGGGTAATACTGGTCTATCTAGGATTGCTGGTATTGGAGATATTTGTTTGAAGTTTAACACAGGGATGGAATTGGTTTTGCATAATGTGAAACATGTCCAAATGGCTTGTGGAAAGTGACTCTCGGATCATAGATTGTTGCAAGAGGGAAATAAGGGAATCAAGTTATAATGGACACATCCGAAGATCTCCAAAAGCTATTGTCATATGCTATAGACACTTGATGATACTGACGAGTTATGGCAATAAGAGACTTGGGTCACCATGGAGTGAAAAAAAGATGTCTATTCTTTCTAAGAAGAATGTGTTATCTGGTGTGCGTGATATCAACTTGAAGAAGTGTTCTCACTGTTTGGCAGGAATGCAGACTAGTCGTGTTTTAAGTGACGTCCCTTCTTTTAGGACAGAGAACATACTTGTTCTGGTAACATTACGATGTTTGTTGGTCCCATTGAAGACTAAGACATCTTGGAGGGTGTTCGTATTTGTCACTTTCATCGATGATCATTCAAGGAAGGTTTGGTATACAACTTGAAGGACTAAAGTTCAAGTATTGGACTATGTTTAAGCAGTTTCATGCTTTAGTTGAGATAGGCAACAGGGAGAAAGAAAACTTTAAATGTATTCGTAAGTGATAATGGGGTGATTACATTGGCCCCTTTGACTGCAGTATTGTTAGAGAGATGGGACTCTGCATCAAAGACTCCACCAATGACACCGCAAATGAATGGTCTTGGCAGAAGCGGATATATAAAACCTTGGTTGAGATGAGTCAGTGTTTGCTTTCACATGCAGGGTTTGCATGCTTCTTTTTGGGGGTGAGGCTTTTGAATATATGGCGGTACAGTTATTAATTTAAACCCTTATGTTCCTGTTGCGTTTTGATGTTCTGACGGGGTTTAGAGCGACCTAAGATGTTTCATTACCATCATTTACGGTCTTTGGATGTTAAGGCATCTGTGGATATTCCCAAGAGAGAAGATCAAAGCTTGATTTGTGAAGAATAAGCCATGTGTGTTCCTCGGGTTTAGCAAACCTTGGGTATGGTCAGATGAACTTGGGTACAGGTTGTATGTCCCAGTACAAAAGAAACTTGTTCGCTAGCCAGATGTAGAGTTTGACGAAAATCAAACTTTGAAAGATGTTGGAAGATGAGAAGGAGTCAATTCCTTAATTTATGTTGTCCTATTAACTTAGATCCGGTTCCTCCAAAACATTTTTGATGCACAGTTTGAGATGATATTCAGAATGATGAGAACAATTGATGAAGAAACATATGGTGCTAAGCATGTTGATGCTCAAGAGCAAACAAACCTAGTGAAGACGTTCATCCTGGTTGCCAGTGCCTATGCCACCATTTGTTCACTTAGGGCGGTCACTAGTGATCATTCATATTCCAGCACGTTCATTTTGCAATATGAGTATGTTTTATCATGATGGGGGAGAGCCCGAGTGTATGCAGAAGCTATGGACGATGGAAACCAAGAAAGAATGGTTTGATTGATGCAATGCAAGATGAGATGAAATCCTTGTATGAGACAGATACCTATGATTTGAACGAAGTTGCATAAGGGGGCTAAGAGAGCTTTGAAAAACAAATGGGTTTACAAATGAGACTGAAGAGTATATCCTAGACCGAGGTACAGGCCAGATTGGTAGTTAAAGGTTTCAGTCAAAAGAAAGGTATTGATTTTGATGAGATTTTTTCTCCAGTCGTGAAGATAGGATCTATTCGAGCTGTTCTTGGTTTGGCGGCTAGCCTCGATCTTGAGGTAGAGCAAATAGATGTCAAGAAGCTTTCCTTCATGGTGGATCTGGTTATAGAATCTATTTGAACGCTGATGGGTTTCACGTTAAGGGGAAGGAAGACTAGTGTGTAGCTTCAGATGAGTTTGTATAGGTTGAAAGCAAAAGCACCGAGTTGTGGTACAGAAGTTTGAGTCGGTTTATAGGGAAGCAAGGCTTCCGAAAGACTTTGTTATAATCATTTGTGTTTTCTTTCAGGGTTTGGTATCGATGACTTCATCATATATATGCTATATGTTGATGATTATGCTGATTGTTGGCAAGAACATTGGAAGAATTGCCATTGATGCAAGTTTGAGCCAAATCCTTTGCTATGAAAGACTTGGGCCCAGCAAAACAAATTCCTGCATTCAAAATTTTCTGCGTAGAGGTGCAAGAAGTTTGCATATATCACAAGGGCTAATACATTGAGAAGGTGTCTGCGCAGGTTTAACATGGATAAAGCTAAAGTGATTAGTTCCCCTCTAACTCCCAACTTTAAGCTTATTGATAAGGATTGTCCTTCTTCTAAGAAGAATATGTGAAAAGATGATAGGAGTTCAATTGCTCTAAGCAAGTTGGTTGCTTAATGTATGCTTCTGGTGTGTACAAGGCCGGATTTAGCTTCATGGGTTGGTCGTTGTCGAATCGGTTCTCTGTTCAAATCCTGTAGAAGCTTTGGGAAGTTGTTAAATGGATATTTCGTTATTGCGAAGGTACTCCAAATTGGGTATCACATTTGGAAATGGGGAAAAACCCATGCCTTGTTGGTTACACAGACTCAGATTGGCTGGAATATGGACAAACATAAAGTCCACTTTGGATATTTGTGACCTTTGAAGGGGGAGCTTGTTTCATGGCCAATCAAGATTGCAAAAGTGTGTGGCATTGTCTACAACATGAGGGCTGTGTATGTGGCAGCACGGACTCTTAAAGCGTTGCAAAGAATATTGTAGTTAAACGGTTTTCGGTCAAGGAAATTGGTTTTCAAGCAACACGTTATTTATGCGGTTCTTTATGACAAATCAAAGTATATATTCACCTTGCTAGAAATTCGATGTTTCATAGAAAAAGAACAAAACGTATTGATATCCGGTATCATTGTTTTCCGGGGATTAGAGATGCCATTGTAGTTGGTATGTATGAACTTATTAAAGTTATGGAGGATAAATGCTTCTTGATATGTTGACGAAGGGCTGTTGCAATGAGAAAAGTTGAAGATCTGTTGCTCGTTCGCCGGGATGGCGAACTCATCCTTAATAGACAGAAAATGGGGAGATTTGTTGGGTATTTTCTTAGTCCATGAGGATTAAGAGCCCAACACATTGGGGCCCATCTTGGGTCCTTTTGTATTATTTAGGGCTTCCTTATGCTCATTATAAAGTGTGATAAAAAAAACAAGAGAGAAGAGTAGGTAGAAAAGAAAAAGAAAAAAAGAAGAAGATATTCGGGTTCTTAATCTCCCAAAACCTTGCAGCTAGTTGTTTTCGTCGATCCCCAGAGTTTGCACCGTCGGATCGTCATGATTTTTGGACTGAAGCTTCCTTGCATATAAAGGAAGGTTTTGACCGTTGGGATCTTGATTTTGAGGCCTGGAAGTTCTGTTTCTTACCCGGGCAGATTGCAAGTTGTTTGGTGATATTCTTCCTTTCTTGTTCTTTGTTTGTTGCCATATATCTTGATATTGATTCCAAGATTATGATGATTGTTGTATGCCTCTAGTGTTATCTAGAGAAGACTTTGTGTACCTCTCTTGCTTGATAGTGGATTTAAGCGGCACTAGGTGTCCCGTGGTTTTTTACCCACTTTGGGGTTTTCCACGCTAAAAGCTTGGTGTTCTTGGTGTGTGTTTGATTATCTTTAATACCTGCTAATTTGGTTGATTTGATATTGTTTGGGGGCTGGTTAGAGTTGCTTTTAGTTTGCCTTATTTGTTTACTTCCTCATAGGTTCATACGGGTTTGGGTAAGTGCTGTCAAACGAAGGTTTTGCTTCCGTATTTGTGTTTATACCGTTGTGACCCATTGCACTTTACCCGTCACTCAAATGAATGAAATGTTACTTGGTTTGAAGAAGAGTGGTGTGAACTTCTTGTGGGTCGCAAGAGGAGATACATCTCAGTTGAATGCAGAGTGTGGAAGCAATGGTTTAGTGGTTGAATGGTGTGATCAACTGATGGTACGTGTGGAGAGACTCCAAGGTATTTGCCGAGCATGTGCTCTCAACTTCAGTGGCATTCGATGGGTGAGCTTCAGTGTTGACTGCAGCTAACATTTCTAAACAGCTTGGAGCATCAGACACGTCTCCCAACAGGTCAACCAACTCCAGTTGATTGTCTTCCTTGCCCTTGACGGGTGAAATCTCCTTCTGCATCTTACTATAATATTCTTCATGGCCCACGTTACTAACTTCCCTATTAGTGTAATCAAAGAAGTCTTCATCCATTAGTGAAACTTCTCTCCTATGACCAGCACCTGTTGCTGGATTCTGCATCAAAGGACCAAAGCACAATGGTGACTCTAGTTTCGCATAATTAGAACCCACTGAAGGGTTAAACTCTCTGGAGCTAATTAACATAAACATAAAGATTAAAAGTCGGATAATTACATATCATCTGACTAGACAATGAACATGGCAACAAGAACAAAACTCGACAACTTACTTTATCTGCATGACACCATATTTATTTTATATGCATGACAACATGAGTGAAATATTCACATATAAGTTCTAATTTCCCTTGTGTCTATAGAGCAGTATACAATACAAAGAGTTTCACTAATTGCAGTCAACACTATTACTTCATATTTGTTTATGCTCGTTATTTTTAAAAGGACAAAAATGTACAATACAAGGCATCCATCCTCAACTACACAAGTTAATTAAAAGAGAGGGACCCAAAGAAATTATAATGACAAAACTAAACTTAGAGCCTAACTGATACAAACCAAAACAAAACTAGCACAAATGAAACTAAACAACCCAAAGCCCACTCATACATGAAACAATTCAACCGTTGCAACCATAGCAACCAGGCATGCACAAGACACATAAGCCCCACATGCCCCTGGACCACACAAAGCATACAACCAATAATTGAACACCTAATGCATCACTGTTCAAAATGAGATGCATCGTTCATACAACAAAGCATACAAACATATTTTCACACATAATACAACCTATGAGTACCCTAATTTATCTATATACACGACAATTGGTTACCTACTTCATTATTATTTAAATAAACCTACTGCATCATTATTAAAAAAAACCTACTACATCAGCTACATTATACATTTAAATAAATCTATTGCTTCAGTTTTTATATAAACCTACTGCATCATTATTTAAGTAAACCTATTGAATCAGATGCATTATACATTCAAATAAACCTACTGCGTCATCATTTAAATAAACCTAATGCATCATTATTTAAATAAACCTAATGAATTAGTATTTAAATAAACCTAATGCGTCGGTATTTAACTTGTGTTCGTGTAACAATATGTGTTTGAGTTTGCTAACAAGTATAGAGGTTCATACAACAATGGGCTCAAAAAATAGGTTTACCCTTACTATTGCTCTTATTCTGGATATGAGGTACTTGACCAAATAGTATTGTGACATTTTCAGACTATTAGATACATTTAAACTAATGGCACCTAAACTTAAGCTAATTAATTTGTTTGATATGTAAATGTAATTTAGGATGAATTGTTATGGGAGCAACATGGTTACACAAAGCCACAAGAAGCCCAAAATACCTAAACTACAATAAATAACCTACTGCATCAGTTCATTACAACTACTGCATCAATCAATTAAATACACTCACAAAAACTTATCGACATCTAAAACACACTACGCGCTACCTAATAAGACAATATTTGACACAATACATATCGTATTGCATCACTTCATTACAAATACTGCATCAATCATTCAAGTACGCTCGCATAAACTTTTCGACATCTGAAACACACAACACCTTACCTAATTACACAATATTTTCCACAATATTTAGCCTACTACATCAGTTCATTACAACTACTGCATCTTCCACGAAGATACACACAAAGACAATTTTCAACAACTACAAATATCCTAATCCAACAATATATATTCAACAATTTTCCACAAATATCCGATATATTCTGGCGATGGTTGTTTATAACTAGCTCAAAAAAGTCGGTTACTCTTTCTAGTTTCTAAATCAAATAAATAAAACACAATTTAATATAACAAAATTAAGAAGTTGATGCGTAATAATTTGAAGGTTTGTAGATTAACTTACGAGGAGGTTTGAATCGACTCATATTCGTCTTCACCATAGGTATGATGCAATAACCATTTAGTGTGTGAATTTAGTGTGTGAGATTGAGAGAGAAATGTGTGAATTTTGGGAGGAAAATGCAGTTAGATCTAGGGTTTAAAAAAGAGAGACGACGTCGTATGGTAAGGTACAAATATTTTGTTATTTAGAAGCTTAGTATGTATTGATACATGTTTGGCCTTCAACTTTGCAGTATTTACAAAACTGACACTCTGCTTTTTTGATCTTAAAACTCTAATCTAACGGTTGAGATGGTTTCCTACCCTTTTTATTATAAGACTTTTTTTATTATAACCCCACCCTATATATATATATATATATATATAATTATGGAAAAATGATT
>BQNB010105986.1:0-23485 GCA_026074375.1 Tanacetum coccineum | reverse complement strand
ATACTCCATCCCCTGTGAGGAGGTAGGGTAGATCAACGTTTAGTAGTTAGCCTTTTTTTATACAAACCTTGTTTGGCAACAAGCGGTTAAAACAAGCATTAAAATTCTAAGGTGTTTGGAATAGCTTATTTTCTGGGCTCTTGGGCTTATTTAAAATTGGAAAAGCTCATTTGGCCACTTTTACCGCCTTATGATCTTAATTTTTTCAGCTTATAGCTTAGTTAAATAAGCTATAACCTCAAGTTGATAAGACCATAAGCCAAAAAAGGTGAGCTTTTGAGCTTTCTAAATTTAAATAAGTCCATAAGCCCGAAAAATTGTCTCCTCCAATCACACCCATTGTTTCGGCTTATATAGCCGGCTTATGGCTTATTTGGTTTTGGGATTATGTTTCATAAGATCACCTTTTGTGGCTTATTTTGAAAGTGTTCGGCTTATATGAGTTCATTAAGACATAATAAACTTATATAAATTTCAAAATATGCCACAAAAAGTGAGCTTGTGATAAATAAGCCCAAAACAAAATAAGTCATAAGCCGGCTATATAAGCGAAAACAAATTTTACACACTGAAATTAAATTACAGCTATCTTACCAAACACTTATATAAAACAAAACAACAATTTCGCCAAACATAATATATACCTTTCCCAACCCTGGCAGCGGGATGAATATCCACGGAGAAAACATCGGCCACACGCGAATGGAGCGCAAGTGCAATGGGCTTCCTATTCAAAGCCCAAAGCCTATGCGCCACACGGTGCGCTTGAATAGCCAAAAACCCCTTATAATTCAACAAACAATGCGCAAAAGAAATACAAGCGGGATCACGCGCTCTAGCAGCGCGTAAATCCGCAACGGTCGCTTTTAAAAGCGACTCGTCAGAAGAAAAAGTATTTAAAAAAAGATCGTAAAGGAGGGTGGATAAAAGAGTGGAGGAGCAAAGCTTGTTGCCTAAGTGGAAGGAGAGTGAGCGCGTGAGAGACGCGTGGGAGATGATGGTGGAGTAGAGGTAGGATGCGAGTGCGGGTTCGGATTCTGCGTCTCGACGCGCTTCGGCTTTTATTTCGTTCCACACCCATTCTGTTGATTCGGGTTCGTTGTTGGTATAACCGTTACTGTTTGTTGTAACGGTACCGTTGGTTGTTGGGTGGTGTTGTGGTGACGTGGCGGCTGGGTTTTTTATTGCCATTATGGTGGTGGTGGTGTTTGTAACAAGGTGATGAAATGTGGTGTTACTTTTTTTCACACTTCGGTTTTGTTACGTCTCTCACTTATTCAATGTAAGCAGTCTCTTTACCTTTAGGGCACGTTTGGTAGAGAGAATTTCAGGGAAAAGAAATGAAGCAGAGAATAGAATTTCAGAGAATAGAAATCAGTAGAGAAAATTGATAAATTATATCGTTTGGTAACAACAGAGAATTGGTTAGAGAATTGTAGAAAAATTCATTTTTGTCCAATTTTTTTTTTTAAATGATTTCAATTACAAAAAATTATATTATATTTTCAAATACAATCCATTTCTTTTCGAAAAAACAAAAAAAAAACAATTATTATCCATAAAAAAGACGGAGAATTTGAATTCCACTCGGTATGGGATGGAAATCAATTTACAAAGGGACCTTTTCTTGAGAATTGCATTTCTCCGCTTTCTCAACTCTTTGACTTACCAAACAAGAGAATTCAACACAATTCCATTTCTTTGGCCTCATTTCTTTGTACCAAACATGCCCAGGTTTTCTCAAAGATAGTGATATAATCTGTCAGCATCGCCTCCTTCTAGCAGAATTGGGTATCGTTGTTGTCATTGTTGTAGTGGTCGGTCGAATTCCTCGACGCTTCGCATGCCGCTACACACCCCTCCTGTTGGTGAAAATGGAGATGTCGGTCGCATATGCTATCGAGTTTTGTTGTGTGAGTGAGTTTAGACTACTCACACTAAGGAGCCTAAGAGACTGACATTTTTTTTGTCACGTCAGCTTTCTTTCGTGTGACTAACTTGGTGTAGTAAGAAGATTGAAAAAGAAAAAAACAAACCCCACAAAATGACATTTAAAATATATAACCATTTAACCACACACAAGGAAGAGACCAACATAAGAAGTCGATCGCATTTGAGACTAACTTCTTTAAAAATATCATGTGAGATGCGTCGGTCGGGGCCGACTACAATAAAGGGGATGCGTCTGGAAAGCCTGACCGAGTCGGTCGACACCTTTTATTGTGCCCAACCTTACTAAATGATTTTTGTGACGTATTTTTGTGGTCTTCTTGTTAAACTATGTTGGACATGAACAGAGAGAGCTGAAGTGACACTGGAAATATTAGTCACTTGGTGGTCAACATTACACTTAGTCTAAGTGACGAAACCAAATTGGTATCGGAGGTTTTTGAGACGCTCGTTCATTTTTACAATGTAACTCTATTTTTTGTAAAAAAAAATTAAATTCTCAAAAATGTGTATGGTCTTGGAGAAATGTTTATAGCCTTATTTAGTTTTTTTGAACACATCAGATTATTTTTAGTTCTGATTCCGTATATGTCGAAATTCATTTTGAACGATATGAAAGAGAGGTTACACATGAGGTAATGTTTAGCTCATTTATTAATGTAAAGTGGAAGGAGTTGGAATGAAACTTTCCCGAGGTTTAAATAATACTAGCTTGAACTTGGACTGAAAGCCGGCCACGTTGATATTTTGATTCTCGTTACAAACAAACAAAAACAGAATATGACATAAGAATATGCGAGAGCCACAGGAGACATATTTACATTACTAGAATAAACATAATTCTCAAACTTTTTAATTATAAAATTTGGATTAAATTGCATAAATCGTCCTTAAAGTTTGGCCAAATTGCATGTTTCGTCCTAAACGTTACGAAAGTGCATGGATCGTCTCTGTGGAGCACCAAAGGTTTGCCCAAAGGTTTCCCCACAGGGACGATACTTGCACCAAAGGTTTCCCACAGGGACGATCCTTGCACTTTCGTAACGTTTGGGACGAAACATGCAATTTGACCAAACTTTAAGGACGATTTATGCAATTTACTCTAAAATTTGGAGTAAACTGCAAAAATCATCCCTGAGGTTTGTACTTTTTGGCACTAATCATCCCTAACCGATACTATTGGCAATAATCATCCCTGAGCGCTGAAATGTTCGGCAAAAACCATCCCTCACCACGAATTATGAAGGGTAATTATGTCATTTAAAACACACAGGGATGATTTTTGCCAAAATATGTTTAAACCAAGGGATGATATTGCAGTTTTACAAAAAAAACTAATATTCACAATTATAATTATTTTGTACTTTTTTTTAATTAAATTATCACTTCATTATAATAATAGAATTTACAACAAATTAGAGGGGAGCGGAGATACTATCTGGGCCTTCACTCTTTTGCGTCAAATGCGATATTATTATTATTATTATTATTTAATTCTATTATATTTAATTGTAATTTACTTATTTTATTATTATTATTATTTATTTATTATAAATCACTTTATTATAAATTTAAAGGATTTATAAAAAATTATTGGGAAGCCGATATATTATCTAGGCCCTCACTCCTTGATGTGTATGTTTATCGCGTTTGACACAAATCTTGATGGCTGATTGATGCGGCACAACATAAACGTGTGAAGGGGAAACAAAATCAACCATCCTGGTTTGTGTCAAATGCGGAAGCTCTAGTCAGATAAACACACACATCAAGGAGTGGTGGCCTAGATGATATTTGGGCTTCCTAATAATTTTTTGTAAAATAAAATAAGTAAATTACAAATAAAGTGATTTATAATAATAATAATAATAATAATAATAATAATAATAATAATAATAATAATGAAGTGATGCTTATAAAAAAATAAAAATAATAATAATAATAATTGTAACATTAGTGTTTTTTTAGTAAATTGCAAAAATCATCCACGTAGTTTAAACATATGGAGGGTAATTATGTTATTTAAAATACACAAGGATGATTTTTGCCGAATGTTTCATCACTCAGGGATGATTAGTGCCAATAGTATCGGTTAAGAATGATCAGTGCCAAAAAGTACAAACCACATAGATGGTTTTTGCAGTTTACTCTTTAATTTAATATTATCAATAAATTTGTTCAATGTGGTTTTTATAAATATACTACGGATGATAAAACCATCCATCTCATTATTAGTGCATCTGTAGTACTCCATCCGTCTAATTATTATAGTCTAATGACAAAAAACACACAGTTTAAGGAAAAACATCATTATTACAGCTTTCTCTCTCTTACTTTTTGCATAATGACACTTTTACTCTTAACCAATTAATTTATAACTTCATTAATGTTTTTAATAATAACATCAAGTGATGGTGATGTTCAGAAGGAAGTGTTGTTGTCTAGGTAACTCGAAGGATAAAAAACCTTCACTTTGTATCGGTGACTCTATATAGAGCTTCGATTGACCGAAAATAAAAAATCTCATGTATACATGTAACCTCACAAGACTCTCTTGAATTGTTAAATAATCTCCTCCGTAGTAATGCATCCAATCAGGTTTGAGTTTTTCTGTACAAAATATGACTGAAGTTTTTCTTTCATCCTATTACTTATTTACTAATGCATAGATGTTGTATAGGTGTTGCTAAGGGAGACTATAGGCTTTGACTCATTGATATCGATATTGAAGCTCCGAGGAACCACATACAGCTTTACTCAACAAAAGGTAATACTGCAATTGCTTACTTTGTTTAGCTTATGCTTCTGTAATTTCCAACTATATCTTAAAGGCCTTAGTAGTTGATTTCCTGCATCAATTTGATGCCTGTAGACAATCAATCTGTTGAGTGCCTAGGAAACCATTAGTTTGTTGCTGAATAAAGATCTGGAAACGGATCCTTCGAGCAAGAGTAACAGATTGAAGAACCAAACTGTTCTTGTCCTTCTTTACTAATGTGGAGAAATGTTCTACTCATATAACGTGGTCAGGCGTTTCAATGCATAGGTGATCTTATTTATGGACATCGTCAGAATCTTTTGATGTTTTTGCAAGTAAATCTCTTGGCGATGAGCGGGAGGTTTAACCAACTCTAAATTCAATCTCCTAATATAAGTGGCTTTTGTAAGTAGATGTTTAATAATAGTTTCATTTTTTGTTATCATGCGTAGGCAAAAGAAGAGTACAAAGATGCTTCAGAAGTTACGTGGGAGTAGTGACGGACTCAGGAAAATAGATTGTGGAGGGCAAAATTTTTATTTTAAACAATAGCAACAAAATGTGGAAGAAAAAACTAATATCAAAATAACAAATCGAGTATTATACTTAGAGATAAAGATTTATAAGGTTTTAAAGTGTTATTTGGGTTTTAGTATATGAGTGGGGGGAAATTTGAATCTTGAGCGGGGGGCACTTTCAGAAAAAGGTCAAAATTAAAACAAAATTACAATAAATTCTTAACTTTTTTGACGAGCCATGGGGGCCCTTGCCCCCATATTTATACCATAGATCCGTCCCTGCGTGGGAGCATTCATGGTCATAATGATTTTCATGGTATTTTGTGAGCATTGAGAGGTGGAACTTCCTTTTTCTTTTTCTTCTAATAATAAAAAAACAACTTATACATTAACCAGATGAGATGTATGTTTCAAATTACCAACACGTTAGCTATATGATGACTTTGTTTCTCAAGTAGCCACAAATGCTAAGTGATAACTAATAATTATTTAGACGTACATTTACATTAATTAATTATGTAATTTTCACGAAGTTTATAACCTGCTTGGTAGGATTTTAGCTTTCTTAATTATAGTTTTGATCCCATAACCACTCCTTCAACCTTAAGATCTCGACATCAGGAAAGCAGGAAAGCACAGACTTCCACACCTGATTTAATGAATTGTCAGCAGTGACGACCACAATTGCTTCTTTTATTATCATTATGGAATAACAATTCTAATGTTTAGGTATAAAGCTAGGGGTTTATTGAGTAGATTTGCTAACTAGACAAGTATTGACACCGGGTGTAGACTACTGCTCATAAGCAAAAGCACAATATCTTTCTACCATTTACATACTTCTTGTGGTGTTGTTAAGACGTACAAGGACAAAACCTCTCATAATCTGCTTTTTAATTTTCGGAAATTTTTTTTGGATTTTTTTTTTGAAAAAGCTTAGATTTTTTTTACTTTATGTTTTATAATCCAAAACTATAATAATATATTTAAAAAACAATCTTAAAAAATATATTAAGATATACTTCAAAATATATTAAGATATACTCTATAATTATTAAGATATACTTCATAATTATTTTCTTTAATTTTTGGATTTTTTTTAAAATTTAAAATTTTATTTTTTTAAATTTTCTGATTTAAGTTTTTTTTTTTTTGATTTTTTTTGGATTTTAAAATTTTGGATTTTTTTTAATTTTTGGATTTTTTTTTAAATATTGTTCATGGCAATGTTCAAACTTGTGACGTAGGGTTAAGTTCCAATTAAGTTTACCAAGTGAGTTAAGCCACCATTTGTGTTTTATTATCCAAAACTATAATAATATATTTAAAAAAACAATCTTCAAAAATATATCAAGATATACTTCAAAATATATTAAGATATACTCTCTAATTATTAAGATATACTTCATAATTATTTTCTTTAATTTTTGGATTTTTTTTATTTTCAATTTTTTTTAATTTTCGGATTTAAGTTTTTTTTAATTTTCGGATTTTTTTTTGGATTTTTTAAATTTTCGGATTTTTTTTTTATTTTTGAGAATTTTTTAAAAAATATTGTTCATGGCAATGTTCAAACTTATGACGTATGGTTAAGTTCCAATTAAGTTTACCAACTGAGTCAATCCACCATTTGTGTTTTATTATCCAAAACTATAATAATATATTTAAAAAAACAATCTTCAAAAATATATCAAGATATACTTCAAAATATATTAACCATTAGCATTCACTACATATTATTGGTATCTATCCAGCGTAGTGGAAATCATAAGATGTACTCCATATAAAAAAAGTAGTGATATTTATATCTTAACCATAGGATATCAAATATGTGTAATGTGAATGTATTTATTTAAGCAGTTATAGTTGAGGGACAAGAATGTAAAACTAACCCGTAGCTACGGCTCCTGCTATAACTACGATTGCGGCTTCTAGCACGACGAGGTGGAGATGGTTAATTAAACATTTGTGTTATTAAATTTAAAGGTCGGACTATAGACATGTGAAATTAGACTTGCCATATCTTTTGCGATAGTTATATTGTTTATGCAATTGATCGCCCTTCCTAGGATGAGTTCTAATTACTAAAAGTCAAACATGATTTTAACTTAATACAAACACAAAAAACATTACAACTAAACGTCAAAGATTGTCTTCAAAAAAGATTTATGAACCGAAATCGTCCGTTGAGCAAACACTATCAAAGATTGGTTTGCTATTAACAAAGACGATATTCTAACACGGGCAGCAATATGTAACACTATTAATAATGAAACGAAAAAGAGGAATGAAGATTTTATGTTAACACAAACAAAAAATTGTCTTCAAAAAACATGCATGAACCGAACCCGTCCGTTGGGCATACACATCAAAGTTTGGTTTCCTTTTAATAAATACGGTGTTCACGGACGACTATATGTCATACTATATATAATGAAACAAAAAAGAGGAATTAAGATTTTATGTTAACACAAACACAAAATCCATTACAACTAAACGACAAATATTGTCTTCAAAAAAGATTTATGAAACAAACCCGCCCGTTGGGCGGGTTACGTAACTACTATATATATACATATATATATACATATATATATACATATATATATATATACATACATATATATATATATATACATACATATATATATATATATACATACATATATATATATATACATACATATATATATATATACATATATACATATATATATATACATATATATATATACATATATATATACAGATATATATATATATATATACAGATATATATATATATACAGATATATATATACAGATATATATATATATACAGATATATATATATATATATATATATATATATATATATATATATACATATACATATATATATATATAATATATAATATAAAATAAATATATATATTTATAAAAAAAATATATATATACGTATAACATATATATATACGTATAACATATATATATATATACATATAACATATATATATATATATATATATATATATATACGTATAACATATATATATACATATATATACTATTATATATATATATATTATATATATATATAATAAATATAATATATTATCCATAGATTATATACGTAATTAGATCAAATGCGTTGATCCGTTATATTGTATTGTGTTTTGGTACAAGTTGTGATGTATTTGGATAGAGTCTATATTGGTTTATACAGGTTTGATGTTTGGTAGATTTTTTTCCGGAAAAAAATCTGGAAAATAGCTGCTGTGCAGGCTGCCAAAAAAAAAATTTGCAGACATATCCCGGGCGACATGTCGCCCGGGAAGATTGAAACAAAAAAAAATTTATAATTAATCCCGGGCGACATGTCGCCCGGGATAAGTAAAAATTATTTTATTTTTTTCTTTCCCGGGCGACATGTCGCCCGGGAAGATGGAAACAAAAAATAATTTATAATTAATCCCGGGCGACATGTCGCCCGGGATAAGTAAAAATTATTTTATTTTTTTCTTTCCCGGGCGACATGTCGCCCGGGATCGTGATGAAATGATTTTTAGTTTCTTTTTTCCCGGGCGACATATCGCCCGGGAATAATTATAAATTTTTTCTTTCAATCTTCCCGGGCGAGCCCGGGATACATATCCACCGTGGCACATATAAGTTTGACTGAAAACGTGTGGGTCCTACCAAGTCGCTCGGGAAAGTCGCCCGAGAAAGAATCCCTGGCGAGCTTTCCCCTTCAGATTATCCCGGGCGACATGTCGCCCGGGATAAGTATCCCCAGCGACATGTCGCCCGGGAAAGCGTGGAAATGTCGCTGGGGATAGTGGTAAATGTTGTAGTGCGTTGTCATCATTCTTTTTATTCGGTTACACCTGATACAAAGAAAAGTATAAAAATTAGAAAAACTAAATGCAAACTATATATGCACGTATAAAACATATATGCACGCCCGTTTTTATTTATTTTGTATTAGCCTTGAAACACATATGCACCCGTTTTTACTATTATTTTCTATATCATTATTTTGTATTAACCTTGAAACACATATGCACATACAAAACATATATGCACACATGTTTCCATTTATTTTGAATTAACCTGGAAATGCATATGAAACACATATGAACACCCGTTTTCACCAAATCAATTAAAACTAACCAACTCAAACCTTTTTTGACCCATTACCTCAACTCGCCCTTGGATGTTTACTTATACAAATTTTGACACGAACCAACTCAACTCTATATGTCATATACTTAAATATGTGGTAGACTACATCTTCTATTTGGATATTTACTTATACCAAATCAACGAAAATAGCATCAAAAGGTATAAGATATAATATTACCCAGACCCAAATAATTAATAACCACCAGTTTGAATCATATGAAAAAAACATAATATTAAAAGGTTACATTAGCGCATGTAAATGGTTTCGAAAGCGGGTCGAACTAGAAAAACGTAATGAACAATCAAACAATTCAAAATCGATATGTGTACCATTTTTAAACATGACATTATGTAAAAAATTGATGTATTAGGATGTTGCTTGTTATAGGCGTTGAATGAGGTAGTCGGATACTCTTCATCGGGTGTGATGGTTGAAGCTTTTGTATAACCGTTTCAAAAATTAAATTAAGATATAAAAAAGAAAATACTAAACGAACAATATAGATCATACCTTCAACAATCACTTGCAAAGAATCGATTGAAAATCTTAAGATTAACTACCGGAAAAACTCACAAAACCATATCTTCTGCCAAAACAAAAGTCACAGAACCACCAACTTTAATCCCTTTAATAAATGCCTTACACTCTTCACTATAGGGTTTTCATTATTACGATCTATACATGTGTTTTCACTTTAGGCCAGTTGTAACAAGAACTTAAACAGAAAAAAATACCTATCTCATTTCAGATAAAAATATGACATGGGCTCAAACTTTAACAAACCTATCTCATTTCAAATAAAAATAAAAAATGGAAAACGATTTTCAGATCCACAAAAAAATAATCAAGATGAAAACAAATTCAAAAAAAGAAAAAATTAAAACGATTAACACACACCTTATAGCAGATCCGACCGCAAAAAAGTAACCTAAATCTTACCATCATCACGAGATCTTCTTATGGTCATATTTATTTTTGGATGATTTAATATAAAAATTAATCCCATGAGATCTACACATAAAGAAGATTTCGGCTGAAAAGGTTTTGGGGAGGGGGCGACAGATTTATTTTTAGGTTAGAGCAAAGCATTAAATTCCTATAGATATGATGATACAAATGGTTTCAAAAAATGTAACAGTGATATCCCTTAATTACCCTTACACTAGTTACATCAATTTAAATGATTTTTCATTAATTTACATAAATGGCACATTCGTTTTTGACCATTGATCATCTCATCTAACGGTGTACATTGGGTTCTCGCAGTTCTCGCACTTAATTTGATTCTCAAAATAAAGTTACACTATATATATATATATATATATATATATATATATATATATAAAATCAAAATTATATAATATCTATGACAAAAAATAGAACTTTACCTCCAATCGCCATACACTAGCTCAACATTCAGTGCCTCGCTAAGAGTTGGAAGATGGAGAGTGATGACAACATCTTCTAGAAGAAACCTTTCTGTAGCACAATACTCGACTCTCACATGTAATTCATTGCCATAAAGAGATGTTCGACAGTTGACTGTAGAATAGAAATGAAAAGTTACATTCAAAATATGTATAAAACTCATCCGAAATTTAATGAACTTGGCACATGGGATAACACTTACTCCGGAGTGGCAGACGAGATACATCTTTAGTTTCCAATTACCATCTCAGGGGATGAAATTTCTTCGAAAATGGACTGTTAGGAGATTAAAGTCCCAGAATCATATCATTGGAGAATAGCCATATGTCGATATCGTTATGAGTTGTGAATATGATATCTGAAGTTTCACTCTCAACATGAACATCAAGAAAAGAATGATTAAAAGGTGTTTATGATAAACTATCCTAAAAACTTAAGCTTACACTATCACAATTTTAATAATCCATAACAGTAAATAAGTTATTACATAAGAGGGATACGAATAAAACATTTTTCACCAAGTGTGGGCTTGGCTGCACAAACATAGAAGTAGTATTAAAAGGACTGTGTATGTGTGTGATTTTGTTTTGTTGATAGAAGTAGTTGATTTTGAGAATTTGATAGTGTCACTGAGTTTGTCTTGAAACCCTTGAAAATCTCTTGCCTATTAAAACTGTTAATCTGCTCATTGCGTTTGATGCACGAGAATTTCAAAGGTTTTTGGGACAATATGCCCCTTGAACCATACCATTAACATAATAGACAAAATAGATTGTGAAATGGGGTAACTAGATAACACTGAGTCCCCTTCTACATAAACAGACTGAACAGATTCTGCAACCGACCACGTAAACAAATTACAAATTATATGTTCCAAATTGTGAGAATCATCCCATACAAAAATGGGGCTGCTCCAAGTTCTCTCCTATGTCAGAATTGGTCACAGAAACCTATGAAGTCTCATCTAATTAAAGTCTCATCCTTCAATCTCTCAATTTTAGTCTTGTCAGCTGTTTTTTGATTGCTTAAATATGTATGCTGTGAAGAGTGTCGAAATAACTTACATCAATGTTTTGCCTTGTGGATCATGTACCGTTTATTTGAAGATCTTGTGAGGTAAACTTATAAGCCATGCTTGTCATGAGCATGCATTGCATGATGCTAGTATTTGAACAATGACAAGTTATGTTTTGGTAGCTTTTATTATGTTTGAGATACCATAAGATAGATGCTTTGATGAACAACAAGCCTTTTTGGTTTATATAACTTATTATTAAGAGTATTTTTTATTACTTTTTTGATTTTTATTACAAGGTCTTGAATTATAAACTTGCCTGCTGTTTGTTGTAGCTTAGTTTTCTTGAATTATTGATCAAGTCTGTGATCAAAGGTAATAAAAAATACATGTCCCTACTTTTTCTAGTCACGCTCATTTAATCAAGTCGACCATGAGGGCTTTAATCACTTGGGCCTTTATCACCTCTCACACACACAAAACATGTACCACATTATAGGATATGCAGCTCTTAGTGTGAACCAAACACCTACATACAACCCCCACCAATCTCTCAAACTCTTAAGTTGGATTTACATTAAGTTTAACAACTATAAACTCATTAAGTTTTCACTCCTGCATCAATTTGGGATAATGAAAAGTTCCCACCTCATCATTATTTCCAAGATTGTATGCATTGAGGTGATTCAAATTGACATTTCAAATATATGGTGTAATTTTTTTCGGTTTGTAAACACATCAAATTATACTAGCATATTATCTTTGTATAAAGCGACAATGGCAAATAATTACCTTTTTTATATCCTTTATTACTAGTTTAAAGGGGCGTCCAACGGACGGGCTAGTTCTATATTACTCCATTCTTGAAAAACATACATCATATTTGTTCGGAAGTTTGTTAATTGGTTTGTGGACAAGAGAATAACCAAATTTGACTAATTATAAAAACTTATCAAAACAACATAACGAGTGTGAAACACAAACTTGTCACTCCTTGATTTTCACACATGATCAATTATATATTTTTGTCTCTCATGTTAAAAGCATAAAGGAAATTATGATAGCTATTTATGGCGATAACGGTAGCCTAATGCATACCGCCACAAAACAAAATTACTATGTATTAAACATCAGAATTCTTGGGCCAAGTGCTTTAATATTAAAAAAACCAAAGTTCACCATTATCGACGTAAAAAATATTACAAAACGCACCCTCAATTATGCTAAAGGTTACAAAACCGACCTTGAACTTCTTCCTATTTACGACCATTTTATATAGAAAACTTTAGTTATCAAATATGGAATCGATTCATTCAGAAAAAAATATGACTGAAAAAATATCGTCGAATCTTACTAGGTATTAAACATCAGAATTCTTGGGCCAAAAAAAAATAACATAAGTTGTCCCAAAAGTTCAATACTAAACTTGGCATTACAATGTTCCGCTATAAATTTATTCTAAGTAACTAAATAGGCCAAATAATAAGTCTCTCAATCTCTAATTCCAAATTTACCTTCCGCATGGAAAGGATATGCGGCTGAGCAAAAAGCTCGGTGCGCGGATACACATTAAAAGCAATACGGAAATAAACGAAGCATATTTGATCATAAACAATTATTCAATAAAGGAATTCAAACGAAAAGGTTTAACCAAGAGATTTAGAAACAATGATGATAGTTCAATAGATTGTAGTCAATAGGATACGTCCAATGTTCAAGTTCGATAAGTAAGTTCATTATAGAAATTCAATACGTAAATTCAATGGGTAAGGTTTGAATGGGTTATGAGCTCAATACAATATACTAACACATAGATAAGCAAGCATCGCTAATAACAATACAATGGGTACATGGACCTGAAGATTCAATATACCAAACAATGATGGATGAGGTGTTGGGCACTACGCCTCCATCCACAAACAATAACAATACAATAGTTATGGTCGACCAATACGCCTCCTAAAAATCCCTTATCACACCAACAAAGAAGAGGCGCCGTAGACAAATCACACTACTACGGATAGTGTCACGCCATCGGTGCCACAATGACACGCCCATGGTACCTCCATGAGTAGTCAATAGGTTAAATACCTAGGCTTAAAGATCACGATATATGAACAATTCAATAACAATGGATCAATGGTGAAGTGAAGTCACAATAGAAGTAATAGCGAAAAATCCGTATGATCATATTCGCAAATAAAAGAATAAGATAGATATTTGTACCTTAGCCAATCTCAACGCCTAGGCAAGTCCCAGCCTATTACAATGTCGAATGATCTACATAGATGTGGCCTATTACCTAATCAATAAATGTGTACTTGTGATCCTATTCCGCTTGAATTATATAATCATCCACATATTTCTAGTTTTCTTTGTTCTTTTTATTAAATGCATTTCATGTGCATAGTGGTCGCGTAGCTTAGTTCCTTTGTTAACTAGATTTGTGATATTTTTTTTAACTACGGACGGTTCTTAATATAAACACAATAGCTTCTATGATAGACTTGTATATTTCTCAATGCCAAAACAATATTATTCTCTGTTTATAAAATAATATGTATGAAAAAGATTATTAACATGTCTCCTAAAATATCTCAGAACACATCTTTAACCCATATAAATGATTTTGTAGAGACAACACATCTTACTGAAAATAAAATCGATGCATAAAAATTTAGACGAGTTTAGCTAGTTATTAATAGCCAAAGTAACCATGTCAAACAAAGCTAGCATTATATGTTTAGAAATCAAAGATGAGTTAGAATAATAAAAGAGACTCATCGCAATAAGACTAGTTTCCTTCGTCCGAATTAAACCAGAAAGGCATATCTTTGATCCATTTATAGATCTCATTCTGTGTTTATCAAAGAAACACATTCATGTGTGTAAGTTCTATTTTTACAACTAACAAGTTTATTTGTAGACCCAAAGAATGTTTGGGTTATAATCCAATAATCTTATATCATTTATACATATGAGTGGTGTATAGATGTTTCTGTATTAGTATTATATATAAGTTTAAGATGTACCTCGCTCCATGATAATCGAGATAGAAACCGAAAACAAAATCATTACAAACATGAATGCAAAGATTCAACAAAATCTGATCATACGCTCCAACTTGAAAACCACCTATGAACGAAGCCAAAACCTCACACCTGTACATGAATCAAACATGAACTCCAAAATAAACGCGAACGGTGTTTTTCGTGAACCCGGAAATCAGCTAATTAATACTAGCACTCTCAAGCTTAAGCAAATCCAACCCGACGATTACTCATAACATTTCTTTGGTGTTTTGGGGTTGTGCCGTATTTTAGTTTAGAGAGAATTAAGTATAGGTTTATATACTCGTAAAATATCACAAAGATTGGGATTTGTGATCACATGTTTGACTAGGCCCATTAATCCTAAGATTATTAAGCTAAACTAACATGACTAAGCCCATGTTTTTTTTCATTCCACGTTTCACACTACAAATTCACTTGTAGTGTTGTTTCACTTTTATCGAAAGCTTCAATTTTTAAGTTACAAACATTTAAGCATAGTGTACAAGCATTATTAATTAAAATTGACGATTTACGAAGATAATTAATACTCCTAAATAAATGCTACATTACATAAATGTACAATCATATCTATACATCTTACAAACATGGTATATCATACTATACAATTTTTTAATACATAATTAGTACGTTTATTAAAACACCCAATTATTTAAAAGTACAATGATATATCTACATTGTACAACCAATTAAAAGCATACCTATCTAATTAAATACAACCAATTAAAACACCCCCATTAGTCAAAAGTATAATAATATTTCACAATGCACAATCTAAACAAGCTACAATCACTACTACATATAAAACAAAAACATATCTCTCTCCAGGGGCGGAGCTAGGGGGTTCCCGGGGTGCACGGGTACCCGATGGAATTTTTCGCGTAGTGTAAATATTTGCTAAAAATATCGATTTTTTCAAAATGAACCCGGTCCCAAAATTATGTGTTACATAAATACTTGTATTTAATTAGTCAAATATGTTAAAAAATTTAGATTTTTACAATATTACTAAAGCCCAATATACATGTTAACATTAAAGATTTAATTAAAAAAACAAAGCCCATTATACAAAATTCTTTATTTAGTTAGAAAAGAGAAAAACATAATATGAATCGTCATTCTCTGATTTCCCTCTCCTCGCTCTTTAGTCTTTGATGTCAGATCCCATTCACAATGAAACAGGTAATTTTATGTTTTTTTTTATCTTTAAGGGTTTTAATAGTTTTTAGTTTCTTTTAGTTACATTGCATATTTGCATATGATTTATGAATAATGGATGTTTATGTTTTGTTCACATTCACATGCTACTAAAGTACTAAATATCGTGGATAAGTAGTTAACGTGTATAATTAACAATTGATTAAATGATATGATCCATAGATATTATTTCGAAGAACATATCAAAATGATTTTGTAATATATGTTCACTAATAATTTTTAGTCAATATTGAACTGTTAATTTGCTATGTAGGCTAAGATTGGAGTTTATTTGAAAAGAATAGTTTCACCAGACATTCATAATATTTGTGGAGAATCTTCGAAAAGAAATGTTTCTAACGATATTCCACAAGAATCACTGCCCAAATCTACAACCGGTACTCCTTCCAGTGTTGTACCGATTAGAATTGATTTGGATTCTCTTCCTTGGGATCCTATCGATAGACCTCGAATTTTTAATTATTATCCCAATCAAAGAGAAGAAATAAGACTCCTATATTATGATAGAGGACCTTGTCGACCACAAGGTCATGTCTTTCCATCAAGAAGTATGGGGTAAGGTTAGACGTTTGATGAATTTGGTTGGTTAAAAGCGTTTTGTTTGTGTTGTTACTGGATAACGTTGAGAAATAAGGTGGAAACGATGCTTTTGTAATTAATGGGTTTGATAGTTGGCATAAAAGGCATACTTGTATGCGCATATGGGTAATGTTGATAGCTATCGCAATTGGCATTTCAAAAATGTGAAAATCTATTGAAAGAAAATCAATCAGTTGCTGATGCCTTTAATAAGAAAAGTGAGATTGAGAAGGCTAGATATATTATTCGATTGAATGCTACAATTTTTTGTGTAAGATTATGTTTGAAAACTAAAAATTCAATGCGTGGTCATGATGAATCTGAAACTTCACTATTTAAAGGTAAGTTTCTTGAAGTATATCACTTTCTTAGAGATCATAACGAGGCCATTCGTGCGGTTACATTAGAAAATGCTCCTAAGAACTGTACATTGACATCTCCTCAGATTCAGAAAGATGTTGTTCATTGTTTTGCTAAAGAGATAGTTAAGTCCATTTGTTTAGAAATTGGTGCTGATGTGTTTTCGTTGTTAGTTGACGAGTCTAGTGATGTATCTAAGAACGAACAAATGGCTATCGTTTTGAGATATGTTGATAAATATGGACTTGTAAAGGAGAGATTTGTTGGTATTTTTCAAGTGAAGGATACCTCTTCTTTAACTCTCAAAGCTGGGATTGATTCTTTAGTTAGCAAACATAGATTAAGCTTGAACAAGTAAAATGCAAAACTTATCTCGTTTTCCCTTTTATATCTTACAATTGTTTATTATATATCTCTAACATGTTTTAATTATTTTTTCAAATAGCTAAGAGGACAGGGTTATGATAGAGCAAGTAATATGTGTGGTGAGTTTAATGGATTGAAAGCATTGATTCTAAAAGAAAATGAGTCGGCATACTATGTACATTGTTTTGCTCACCAACTTTAGTTAGTGGTTGTGGCTGTTGCAAAAAACCACGACGGTGTTGGTAACTTTTTTGATATTTTATCTACTGTTACAAATGTGGTTTGTTTTTCTTGTAAACGGAAAGATCTGATGCGAGAAAGTTACAAAGAAAGACTAGAAAAAGAAATTGCTAGAGGAGAAATTGAAATAGGGAAAGGGAAAAACCAAGAGGCTACTCTTATACGAGCGGGAGATACACGATGAGGTTCTCATCATAGAACCATAACGAGTTTGATAATGTTGTTTCCAAAAGTTTTGAATGTCCTTCACTATGTTAAAGAAGATGGTAATACGTTGGTTAATCGAGAAACAACATCTGGCCTTATAACATATTTCAAAACACTAGATTTTGTGTTTTACTTGTACTTGCTGTTGCATATCTTAGGGATCTCTGACGTATTGTCATGACATTTTCAAAAGAAGGATCAAAATATTTTGGAAGCCGTTTCATTGGTGAAAGGAACCTTAAGAGCATTGAAGCAGACACGGGCATCAGGTTTTCCTTCACTCTTAAAAAATGTAACTTAGTTTTGTGAATTACATGGTATTGAGATGGTGGATATGACTGAATCTCATTCAAAAAGCCATAGGAAAAAAATTACCAATCAACATCATTTTGATGTTGATATCTTCAATATAGTTTTGGATATGCAAATTCAAGAGTTTGGTGATCGTTTTAGTGAGTCGAGCACTGAATTACTAAAAAATATGGTGGCGTTGAGTCCACACAATTCATTTACCGATTTCAACGTATCAAAGTTGGTTAAACTCAGTGAGATGTATCCAGATATGGAGAGGTTACGTCTTCATACTGACTGTTTACTATAAGATTATGAATAATGATAAGGATTTTTCTGAGTTGTCTAGTATTTCCAAACTTGCTAGTTTGATGGTAGAGAAGATAAACACACCTCTCATCATTTGGTCTATCGCTTGTTTTGTTGAAGTTAGCTTTGATTTTGCCCGTTGCAACCGCTACAGTTGAAAGATGCTTTTCTAAAATCAAGCTTGTGAAGACAGATTTGCGTAATAGGATGGGTGAGGAATATTTTTATGGTGCATTAGTTTGTGCTATAGAGAAAGAAGAGCTTATGAATGTTACTAATGAGGTTGTACCTAAATGATTTTTCGGTATGAACGATCATAGGGGATCAAAATAGGAGGTACTTTCTTAATTTATTTATTAGTTTTAATAAAATCGTACATTTTACTTCTTTTTTTCTTTGATACTCGTATTAAAAATTTTGTGTACCTGATGACTTAGTGCTCTGCCTCCGCCCCTGTCTCTCTCCTCATTAAATGCATACAAAATTTTACGTAACACAAATATTAAAGCTTATGATACAACTCTAAAATACACAAAAACTTAATTTTAACCTATACAACTTATAAAGCTTATGGTACATCTCTCTTTTATTAATTACTAAAACTTTCTTTAAGTAATACACATTTATATGCACGTTGTATAAGTTAATATAGCACGTCGGTTATAAAATTTGAATTGAATGTTGTCATTATCATCATCCACTAATATTAAAGTGTTGTTTAGATAAGTGTATTTTTAATTTGGCGTTTCGCCAATGATATCATTATCATAATTAAAACCTAAAAATGCAAAAACTTGATTTTTTTTCCTTTAAGGCACTTTTTTGAATGATATAATTCACAAACTTCTACTCCATTCAAGTTTTTGCAAGTTACATAAACTAGACGTGTACTCGTGCATAGCAACAAAATTTTATAGCGGTATATAGTTATAATTGAGATTTTGTGATTGAGATGAATTTGTAAAATAAGAAAGGAAACAAAAGAAAAAAGAGATAAAAGTTGCGTATGATGAGTTTATAAAGAGAAGACAAATTAAAGATGGCATGCATAATTCGTAGGATGAATTTGGGAATCCATAAATAATATGACTTTAGAATTTGGTCCACTTTATTGCTCGCTACTATTTTCACCGCTAATTATTACAACATCCTAATACTACTTACTACCTTTTACGTATCATCATTACATCTTGATCTATATGAACTTGACATTTTAATATGAAATGGTGTCCGACAAAGTTATTCTTTAAAATGTTCGTCATGCGTAAAGTCGTTATTACGAAGAACATGCAATCAAATATATTGTTTGTCAAAACTTTTGATTACAGGGTACCATCGCGCGGGACTTGTTTAGTTTAAATATCGTAATATGTGCACTAACATAACCGTTAAGTTTAAGCATGTATTTTTAAAATACATGGAGTATTATATCATTACCTATTTAAAAGAATTTCGTCATCGAAATAAAGAAAACAAATGTAAAACCGTTAAAAGTAATAAGTAGTGAAATTTTCCAACTAAATATTGTGTTTTGAAAATTTATCAAAATATTGGTCAATGATGTTTTTGATATCGTCTTGTTACTAAATGATAGAAAAAATATCAGAATATTACAATCATACTAGCATTGTTGCATATTCTTTATCAAGTATAATGGTCAACTCTTAACAAAGATACGCACATTTGTGATGAATAAACTTATTAAGAACCCCAAGTTAAACCACCCAAGCATCAAGATTGTGCAAGATTCGAACACTTTAAGAGGAGAAGGACATGAACAATTTAAACATTAGGACTATGTGGGTTAAAGAAATTACCCCTATTTGAGAGAAAAAAAGCAACTACGATAAAGATGACAAATCTACATCTATCCTGTTGGGATTTTTTAATCTAGTTAACCAATTAACTACGAGTACGCAACGGATTGAACTAGATTTGATATTATGAATTAACACATATAAATATAAATAGCACGAGATCTTGATTCTTAAACTTAATGGTTATGTTAGTGCACATATTACGATATTTAAACTAAACAAATCTTTTGGTTTTAATAATGACAAACAAGTAACTTGTAATACGTATCGTAAAATGTGCAAGTCCCGCGTGAGCACAACTTATCAGCGCATACATTCATCAACACCTCTCGATGTTTCGAGTCTACTCATGCTTCAACAAAAGGTATGAATATGTTTGTTAAGTTACATTATGATCAACTTGTTTAACAAACCATTGAGAATGTTTAAAATACTTTTTAGAGTCATTAAGTATTTTATTTTACTTAAATAAGTAATCTTTTGTTTAACTAGTAATTAATCATATTAAATAATAAGACAAAATAATTAGTGAATAGGACAAAACTAAATATTATTGTCTAACCATTTTTAGTAATAAATCTGTTATAATCTAAACCAAATCAAACATGTTTAGCCATTTATGGTAAACCTTCTAGAAGCTTGTACTTAAACTGTTATTTAAGTACAATTAGGGATTTTCGAAAGATTTGGGGTTAATTACGAATTGACAAAAATTGTCCCAGCTCCACCTATGGATCCACCAAAACCAAAGACAGATACAGGCTATGGTAGATCCGTGGGTCGCACGGAGCTAGCTGTTGGGGACAGCTTTGAGTTTCAAATGTTGGCTATAAATACCAACCTCATGTTTTCATTTTAGACAAGCCTTTCAATTAATTTTCTCTCTAGTTTTACACACACATTCTCATGTCTTTGAAACCCCAATAACCCATGATCATAATGCTTCTAACTTTAATTTGGTGCATGTATAAATCTACAAGATCCTCCATTCAAGCAAGCTTAGAGATGTTGCCATCATCATCCACCACATACCTACATATATAAAGATCTACCACAACAATCCTTGAGTCTTGTAATCTTCATCAACAACATCATGCTTTGTGATATTGATGTTTAGATTAGGCTTTTACATCCAATTGACACTTATGTCTTGGATAATCATAATTGTATCACAACTATCCACCAAACTAGAATTAGTTGGTTTACGTGTTTAGGTTATAAAACACAAGGTTTGTTATATTGGGCCATAAAACATAACGAGTTTGGTTGTACCTGAAGAAGGACTCGGTATTTAGCTTAGTACCGGATAAAGTGTAAGCGATGTTAGGTTGGTTCTACCTAGAAGTAGGACTCGGTATTTAGTTTTGTACCGGATAAAGTGTAGGCCACGTTGTGTGCTTTTCTCCGCCTATAAGGAGCTTGTTGATTTAGTGAAGTAACTCTTGAGTTGGGTACTCAAAGAGTGGATTAGGGCGAAGAGGAGCTTCATAGCCGAACCACTATAAATCATCGTGTCCGGTTTGCACTTTCTTTTACTTATCGCTTTATATTTATATTTGCCTTTATCGCTTTATATTTATGTTTTTATTGCATCTATGTTTGTGTTGTATGTTGTGTTGTGGTGATACGCTTTGTTTGATGTTATTTAGTATAGTTGTTGTAGTATAAACTTGATTGGTTGTTTAATACAAAAGTCTTAAGTTTATAAATGAAACGTATTCACCCTCTCTACGATTCCATAATTGGTACCAGAGCCACATCGCTCTAGTTTAAAAAAATGATTTTTAAAATAAAGCACAATCCATGTATCAAATTTCCTATCAAGTGACACATCATGTGAAAAGTTCTTGGTTTAATATTTATAAGTTTTGGTGTTAAATACAAATTATTACAATAGCTTCAAGATCTTTTATCCCAAACAAAGGGTATAATGTGTCTAAAAGTGAAATAAATGATTCTGTTAGAATATCACCTCTTTTGCGATCCATGGATCCACCAAAAATGGATCCGTCCATGAGATCCGTCCGTATGGTTTTCAGTTTTTGTCAAACTTTAGAAATTTGTAGAAAATCAACCGTGCGTCAGATTTCGATGATTCAAAAACTAAAATTGATGAATTTTGAATGTACTTTCCAATGGAATAGGTCTCAAGTATTAATTCAAATCTTAAATTAGTCAAATAAGTAAAATGCCATAGAGTGTCCAAAACTGAAATTTTGTTTTAGCGTAAAAAGTTGATTTTAACATTTCCTTTCGAGTCGGACACTTCTAGTTGGTTTACTTTTGAAAGTTGGTGTATTTTATCATTGGAAGGTAAATGTATTTTTTTTAAACCTACTAATTAGGAGAAAACTAATTTATTTACAAATAAAATCAAGATATGTATACATTATTATGTTTAATTCACAAAATGAAGTATAGTATTTATGTATGTTATGCTAAATGATTATTTTTTCTACTTTGCATCTTAACATGGTTATCAAGAGCCATGGAGTGGTGTGTTTAAATTTTTGTGTTTGATTTGTATTCAAAACCTTTACAAAGAGCAAATTAGTGATAAAAAAATTTTTGGCTTAAAAACCTTAAAGTTTTCATTTTTATTGTTCCTATAGGGTTAGTAATACTAGTTGTACAAGAATTTTTTGCTAAAAATCATTAAAAATCGTGTTTTTTTGAGTTTTGAAAATTTGGGTTTCGTAATAGTTAGAATCGAACTAGTGGACCGAACAAGGGAATCGAATTAGTCAATCGAACAAGATACTCGAACTAGTGAATCGAACGAGAGGACCGAACGAGCTATTGCATAGGTTGAACCGAACGAGCTTCTTCAGTCTCAATCGAACGAGCGCTTTCTAGTTTGTATCGAACGAGCTCTCTCTAGTTAAGATCGAACGAGTGTTTTTCACTAGTTAGAACCGAACGAAAGGACCGAACTAGGGGATCGAACTAGGGATCGAACTAGGGGATCGAACTAGGGGATCGAACTAGAGGATCGATCTAGAGGATCGAACTACAAGACCGAACCAGTAAAAAACAAATTTAGTTTAAACTTAACAAACTCAATTTTAAATTATACGGTTATTTCTTTGACTTGTAAAATCTCGTGAAATAAACACTTGTCTTCCCGGTTTTGTCAAGAATCGTAAAATCCCGTGTAGTTTTAATTCAAGACTCAACAATCACGTAACCAAAC
>BQNB010105985.1:0-23485 GCA_026074375.1 Tanacetum coccineum | reverse complement strand
GTGCGGCTACTGACCCGGATGAGATAAGTAGTGGGCCGGTTGTCCCTAAGAAGTGGACTGGGCCGGCGGTAAGTAAAACTGGGTCGGATTTGATAGCTGTTGGGCCGGCTGGAAGTTCACAGGCTGTGTGATATTGAAACCTGGTGGACAATTAAAAGATGCAAAAGAATTGGATGGTCCACTTGATGTTGTATACAAAAGAGTTGGCTGGTCCACATGATTGGTATTAACCACATACCCACTTGACATATTTTCACCAATAGGATTTAGTATTCTAAAACGTAAACAGTGGTGGGATTTAGATTTTGAATATTGTAAACAACGAGTTGTAAAATGACCCGCGCGTTGCGGCGGGGGCTAAGCAAATGTCGAAAGATATTTATCTTTGATAATAATATGGGCTAAAAGTAGTCCGGTTAAGGATCCAAATATTTTTTTGAATTTTTTTTAGAAAATCGTGCGTATTTTAAAAGCGTTGCAATATTGGCCTCGTTTTATTCGCAATTCGAAAATATTTCTAAGGGTATTTTTTTGATATGAATGAGAAAATCGTAAATAGTTAAAAGTTGAAGGTCCGTTTTGTAATTTTTTTACTTTTGGCATTGTAGCACTGTAGCAGTTGGGCTAGATGTTGGACTAAACTTAAAAAAAACTACTTGGGCCGGCCCAAAATGGGAGCCCAAGTCAAACTTGCGGTCTAACCAAGAATATAGTGGAAAGTTAAGCGGTGCACACAGAAACATGGACAACCCAAACGTTGCACAGGCCACAAATACACTAAGTGAACCATATTATTAAGCCCACACAAACCCCATCAGCCCAAAGTTGGTCAAAGTTGCAGTCAGACGTTTGTGGATTAGTATAGAGATAAATGGTTTAATAAATGATGAACCAATAGAAGAACAGTAGCAGAAACAAACAAACAAACAAAAAATAGGTGTCGACTGGTTATATGGAGAAACCAACGATCGACCCTAAAAACATATAAATGTCGACTGGTTAACCTATTATACCAACGATCGACAAACCGAAACAAACCACACGTGTCGACTCATAACATTTTTTTTTGACCCATGTCGCAGAAAGGAGTTAAACAGTGTAAAAATAAAAGCACTCTCGTACAATTTTTTATCTTTCCTTCTTATTTTTAGCGAAAGAAGTGGGGGTGGGAGGTGATTAAAAGTATTTTTTTTTTTGGGGCTTATGAAAATAACACGTGCGGAAAAAGGAGAAAAAAAGTTGAGGCTAGATGGTTGGACTAAACTAAAAAAAAAAAAACTACTTGGGCCGGCCAAAATAGATTGGACAAAAAAAATTGGGCTGGATGTTGGACTAAACTAAAAAAAAAAAAACAAAAACTTGGGCCGGGCCAAATGAGCCCAAGGCCCAAGTCAAACATTTGGCCACTGTTCATGAACAGTGGTCAAATGTTTGTGCTATGTAATATAGATAGATGTCTCTCTCTTGCCAAAAGATAAAAGCAACTGTACCACTTTTCAAATGAAGTACCAAATATGATTTTTTAATATTTCTCTCTCTATTATCTTTCGGGACATAATTGCCGAGTGAAAAAAACAGGTGATGCTATAGCAACATCCCCTATATTACAAAAAGTACAATGCCAACACCCAGGGCCGGATTTGGGCCTGTGCAGGCTTGACAACTGCACAGGGCCCAAAATAGTTGAGGGGCCTCTAATTTTTTTAACCACGTTATATGTCTAATACTTAAAAGCCCAATGTCAGCCTATTATGTTTGGTTTACTTTTGGCTGTACTAGTAAAGGTGATGCCTGATGGTAAGCATTAAAAACGCATATATTGTTTTTGACCGAAGATTTTGAATTATCACTAAATCAAAATTTTGAAAATTAAACCGACTCATATTTTAATAAGTAATGTGGTCTCATTTGAGATTTTATATCTGATATTAAAAACGCATATATTGTTGTTGACCGAAGATTTTGAATTATCACTAAATCTGATACTGGCAAATATGTATCAAGGAAGTCTGGCAAATGGCAATAGTTGCAATTTGGCGAAAAGGAGAAAATTATAGATATCAAATTACACAGCTAGCTCAAAATCCCACCGACATTTCCTTGAGTTTTAAAACAGAGTAAGCAAAACAATCACCGATATAAAACAAACAAATATTCAAACTACTAGCAGAAAAAACTATCAAAATAGCACCAGCAAACCAGTCTAATAACCTGAACTTGATGCATCAAACAGCTTTGTCTTCACTCTTTTGGCCATATCATTTGTCAAGGCGAAGTAGTCTCATCTTTCACGAATCACTAGCCTCCATCAAAATGATATACCAACTCATTTCCACCAAATGAACCGCCAATCAAAACACCATCAGCTTCAACATTAGAGATCATATCATGATCTGATTTAGCAATTGAACACTCCATTTTACATGTTCTGACACGCAAACTACAAAGACGATGAAGATCTTTTGTTCCATGTACATGTTCACGTTCCCCAAGCTTGTTTGCCCTGCAATCATGATCAAACAAATAAAAAGATAGTCTAGTTACCGCATGAGACTACATCTTACGAAGTAGTGCTAGTGGTGTTGATTAATACTAAAGATAGACTCACATAGAGGTGTATGTTCAACAATGTTTGGCTGATACGTTGTGGATGTACTTGTAAAAGTAGCTTCAAAACATCTCCATAAATCAGGCAACAAAACTGAAGAATAATAAACCATATCAAGGTCAATTCAAACAGCTTAATTACTGTATAAACAAACTACATTAGGTTTTTATGACCTCGTTTGTAATTAAATAAAAGAAAAGCTTGTTAGAGAACACACCTTCTTCAGATATAGATGTTGGGGATATGGGAGATTTGGGGCCAGTAGGGGCCTCCTCTTTTACTGCATCTTTCTTTCAGGATTGGACAATCATATATTTCCAAACTCAAAAGTGACGGCAACAACGTCTCTGGTAGAACTTTCATCTTTGGGCACCATTTAATGTCAAGATGTTGGAGGGAGGTGAGGTGTTGCAGTCCCTCAGAAACTGTTTCCAATTTCTCAAAACTATTTATTTCAAGTCGAGTAAGAGATGATGGAAGATGAAGATGAGACAATTGACTCCAATTAGTTGCTGCTTCTTTTTCACCGTCTAAGGATAGGTCAACTAGTGTGGATGGAAACTTCTGTGGGCCCCATTCTGATATGGGCTTCTTCAATCCCCCAATAAAAAGCATACACAAGTTGGGAGGCCAAAGCCCATCTGTTGGAACATCCATATTTGGACACTTCCATAGATTCAAATCAGTTAACGAGGTGAGACTCTGTAATTGGAGGTCGTCTGCAAATAATGACTCCGTTGTACTTTCACAATTGTCTATTACCAATCTCGTGAGGTGAATGAAGTTACCCCCAAATTCGACCACATTTGGTTGATTAGATATTATTAGATATTCAAGCAGTGGCATGGTTTTGTTATTGACAAGCAACCCCATATTCTTCTCTCCCAACTCCTCCTTTAACAATAATAGTTTCTTACATCTATGAATGGCAAATGACTTGAGCTTCTGCCCTCCTCCCTTTGAGAAGTAGGAGACACACGTAATTGAATCACAATAACTGATCTCCAACTTCTCAATGTTGCTTGGACAACTTAAATGCTTCAAATTATCACAATTATGTACCTCTATCGAGCTAAGAGATGTTAGGAGGTTGCTCCCATAATTGTACTTCTCCTCCTCATCTTTCTCCCCTAAACTCACCAAATTTTTACATCTCCATACTTTCAACTTCCTTAAATTCACGAGAACCTTGTTACCTGCCTCTCCTTCTGTTGATTCCCACAGATATCTTATTTCATGACAGTATTTGACTTTCAATTCTTCAACTGCCTTAAGATCCAATATAACACCCCTCCACACCTCATTAGTAAGCCCTGAAATAGATTCTATTTCCACCTCAGTGACCGAAGGAGCTACACGAACAACACTTCTCAACACACCATCACCGCATCCATCAATTCTCAAAACCCTCAATGAAGGTAATGCTTCAACTGAGACTTCAAGCAAATTTGAACAACCTTCTATACAAAGCTCTTGAATGAATGGAAACACTTTATCGCCTTTAAATGAGAATTCAACTAAACTAGGACAACGTATAATATGCAGCTCTTTTAGGCATGGAAACACTGCATCTCTAACAACCCCAGTAGTACTTCTGCCATTGGTTGACCATACTTCCCACCCCCGCATAAGTTCAAAACTTAGAACTTCAAGTGAAGTAAAGGAAACACCATTCCCAAGAAACTCTGAACCCACAACTTTCACATTATCCATGTCTTGAATAGATAACTCCTTAAGGGATGGTAGTTGCCCGAATGGTGGTAGAAATGTACAGTTTTTACAGCCACGCATAGACACACGAGCCAGCCGGAGAAACGACGTATCTCCGACCCATTTCGGAAATACCAAACCACAATAGTTCACAATTCCTAGCTTCTTCAAATCACCATCATAAGGCTTCAACGCATCAAGGACCTCCTTTATATCTGTTTGTTGTCCAGAACCATCTGATTCATCGCTCCATTCCAACTCTAACTCATTAAGCTTCTTTTGTGATAAGTTTGCCTCTCGTGCTTCTGTTGCTTCTTTCACTTTGTTGAGCCCCTTAATTGAAACACTCCCACGAAGATTCTTTAACTCTTTAAGTTGAGCTATGGAAAAGTCATTTTCTCCTCCAATAATGATTTTGGAGAGAGTTTGTAGGCTTTTCAACTCACCGATCCCTAAAGGCATGTCTTTTAAGTCTGGAGTACCTCTAATGTCTAAATGGCGCAAATTCTTTAACTTTGAGAAGTTGTTCGGTAACTTAGCTAATCTATAACACCCGAAAACAATCAACGTTTGCAGGTTATAAAGATCACAAACAGTTTCTGGTAAATTTGTGATAGTAGTTCTAGATAAATTAATATACCGCAAGTGCTTCAAACTACCGATACACTCTGGTACTTCACTTATCTGGTAATTGCTCAGATTTATAACCCTTAACAATGGTAACTGGGGAATTAACTCAACCAAAACGTTATTCGACAAGTAGTTAGTTCGCCACCTTTCTTTCACCCCTACGGACAAGAATGTTCTCAAACAGTTAGCTTCTTTGAACACCATAAACTTCTTGTAAGCTTGATATGTCTCACCGACAAATGACATATGACGGAGCTTTTCCAAAGCGAGTTTCCTAACATCCTTTCCCATCTCTTTCTCTAACCTGAAAAAGAACTCCCCAGCTACTGATGTGGCCAAATCATGCATCAGGTCATGCATAACAAACAGTGACTTGTCATCAGGCGCGTGTTGAAAAAAGGACCGTGACAGCAACTCTTCAAAGTAGTAATGACCCAAGCGTTCTTCAGTTAATTTGCTTGGATGATCAGATTGGTGCAAAAATCCTTCTGCCATCCATATTAGAACCAAACCATCCTTCTCAAACAAGTCGTCCTTGGGGAACAAGGAGCAATACGCAAACAACTGCTTCAGAGATGCAGGAAGTTCATGGTAGCTTAGTTTAAGAGCATTAATAATTCCACCTCCCTCTTTTAAGCACCATATCTGACTATCCACCACTTCCTTCCATCCTTCTTCATCGAATTTTCTCCTTAATAACCTTCCAAGTGCTATCAAAGCCAAAGGCAAGCCTTCACATTTTCGCACAATCTTTTCACCATGTTCTTTGAGTTTTTTATACGAATCGACGTCATTTGCATCCCGTGCATGTTGCCAAAATAAAGACACAGCATCATCATGGGAGAGACATTGCAATGGGTTTAGTTGACTGTAACCCAACTCGTTGAGCAATTGGTGCTTTCGAGTTGTTATGATAACTTTACTTCCACGAGTACATGCACTAAATGGACGCACTAAGGTGTCCCAATCCTTACAGTTCTCGGTCCAGATATCATCTAAAACCAGTAGAAATTTTTTTCCCCCAAGTTTATTGACAAGAGCTTCTTGAAGCAAATTAAAATTGTCAAAATTCTTATCATCCCCACCCACAGATTGAAAAATACTTTTACATATTTGGACACTATCCCACTCATCGGACACACAAACCCATGCCTTAAGGTCAAAGTGAGAATGCACTTGTTTATCGTTATACACAATTCTAGCTAGAGTTGTTTTTCCTACCCCGCCCATACCAACTATGGGCACGATGCTAAAGTTTTTGTTACGTGGATCATCGCCTAAGAGCTTGTCTATCAATTCATCCTTATCACCTTGTCGACCAATAATACTAGATGCATCTACCAAAGAGGTCTCTAAAACTCTATTTGGATCTATTGACCTATTATCCCTCACTTCTAATTCTCCATTCTTCACCTCCAAACCAATATTTGTTCTTTCTTTTTCTAGTTCTTGTAACCGGCGGTTAATATCATTTAACCTGGGATATGTCTTGGTAAATAGTGGCAAATTTCTGCACCAAGATGGAAGGACCTTTCTTACCTTGCTAGGGCTGGCTCCTGAATTCTTGACGAAGTCAGGATGGTTAGCATCGGTTGCCAACTTGTCTAGAAAGTCGTCTATGTCATAAGCCAAATGTTTGATTGTTATTGAGCCACTTTTGAACAAGAACTTCTTCTATTTCCTTGTTAGAAGCATCAGCAAGGAGAGCTTGGAAATGGTACAATGTATTCTTCAAGCTCATCAGCTCGGAACAAATTCCTTGGACTCGTCCAAAGTGCTCCACAGCTTCATCGGTCAGCTTGTTAAAAATGGCTTCAATGAGGTTAGAAACAATGTTTTCTGCCATTGTTAATAGTGATTGGGTAAACTGGGAGTTTTTTGTTTCTAAATAATTGGGAGGTATGTGAATGTGACAATGCGAATGAAACTTTAACTTTTAGTGCAAGTGAAACAAAGAATTCAGCTACTACTTTTTATAAAGACTTCAGCCTCTCTTATGGTCTGACTTTTTTTATTCACGTTGGTAGAATTTTAGAGATTAGAAATGAAGTAGAGAATTGAATTTTTTAAAAATGAAATTCAAAAATATAGTTTATTAAATTTCACTCTTTGGTAGCGTCAGAGAATTGAAAAAAATAATAATCACGCAAATCTTTTTTTTTTCCTTTTAAAAAAGATTTAAATAGAAAAATAAATAAATAAACAAATAAAAGATAAGTATATATTTTTTAGTTTTACTTATATATAAATTAATTTTTTTGGATATATATGTTATTTTTAATGTTTAGGAGGGATATATATGCAATTAAAAGTTTAGGTCGGATATATATGTAATTTTCAAGCTTTGGAAGGATATATATGCAATTGTCCCAAAATAATAATAGTAATAATAATAATAATAAAAAAATAATAAATAATAATAATAATAATAATTAATAAATAAAAAATTACAATAATAATAAATAATAATAATAAAATAAATAAATTATTATTATTATTATTATTTTAATATTTATAATAACAATAAATAATAACAATAAATAATAACAATAAATAAAACGTAAATAAATCTATTTTGTTTTGTGGCTCAAATGAATTCTCACAAGTGAGAAATGGTTTCCACATCAATTATGATGGAAATGGTTTCCACACAAATTACAAAGAACCCAACTCCTCAAAGAAATCAAATCTCCATCATTTTTCTTTCTCTACCAACCAAACAAAGGAAATCAAATCATTTCCATTTCTTTATCTTGAACTCCTTGTACCAAACATACCCTTATAGTTTTAGGTGGGTCTATGCCTCTCTTATTGTCGCGTCAATTTTCAAAATAGACTGGTAGTGTAATGTGTTAACACATAAACAAATGGACTTTTTAAAATAGATCGCTCGGTCTTTTAAACCGTCTAAAAAACTTTTCTATATTCTGTGTAAGTTATTTTTCAGACATGTTTTTAAGAGATTTTTTTTGTCCTTATTTGAAAAAAATTAGTCAAACAAAATAACACTTATAATCAAAAAAATTAGACGACTGACGGCATATATACTTTAAAAGACTTTTTAAAATTAACTTTTTATTTTATTTTTTTATTAGTAGTTGTGTAATCAATATTGGTATATGTAATTTGAACGACCTACAGCTTTTATACTTTAGACGACTTTTATACCTTTTAATTTAAAATACACCTTTTACACTTTTTATTTTATTTTTAAAATTAATATCACTTAAAACTAACCCAAATTACAACTTCAAATTAAAACCATTCCATGTTATCCATGTCTACGTAATCATCTTCCCCAAATCCCAATCATCTTCCTTACATTAAAATCATCGAACTTTAATCTTAAAAACCATCATCTTCCCCAAACCCCTATATCCATATCTGTAAATATCATATCATTTACTTGACACAACATTCTACAAACAATTTTAAGATTATGAGGATTGATCTTGATGTGCAGTAGCATTTCAAATGTTGAGCTATGTAAAATATGATTAATGAAAGTGGTCATTTAACTTTTGATTGAGGGTGTGGCAATGCATATATTGAACTAGGATTCGAAGGGATAAAAGTGGAAGTCAGAAGTCGTAAGTCGCTCAAATTACATATATCAATACTGATTACACAACTATTAATGTATAAAAAATAAAAAGTTAACTTTAAAAAGTCGCTCAAAATACATATGCCGTCAGTCACTCAATTTTTTTGATTATAAATGTATTATTTTGTTTGACTAATTTTTCAAATAAAGACAAAAAAAGTCTTTTAAAAGTACATTAAGTAGGTCTAATAAAAACTTGTCTGAAAAGTAAATTGCATAAAAAGTGAAAAGATTTTTGGGTGACTTGAAAGACCGGACTACTGGTCTATTTTGAGAAGTTTATTTTTTAAGTCTAGAAAAAGTATACACTTTAAGCGACCGGTCTGTTTTGAGAATTTTTCAAAAAAAAAGTCTTGTTTTATTATCACATTTATTTTGTTGAAATAATCAACATTTTGATACTATTTTAATATTTCTATTCTGAAGACGATGACATTTTGAAATTGAATAAATAAAATAAAACTCAATAACAGGTGATAATATAACCCAAGTTCTAACTCAAATTATATAAATTAAAAAGATCAACTGATAGTAAAATGACAAATTGTTATAGAACTCAAGTGGATCTCTATTTTAAGGGTGAAGGGTGTGGTTGAGGGTTTTTCCTAGTCACATCAGCTCCACATCATCAAAAAACACCCTTTTTATTTTTCTCTCAATTTTCCCTCAATCATTACAGCAACTTCTCTCTTTTTCATCCATCTTTTTTTACTTTTTATCATTTAAAAATACCCCTAAAACACAAATATCACTCATAATACACACAAGAAATATATTATTGTTTCTCTCTCCTTTTGTGTTTTGTCACTTTGTGCAATTTGACTCGGGACTTAACTCCCGTAGATGAATTTATTAGTGGTCTTTTGTTTGTTTCCCGTACAAAAAGCATCTTTCCCGTTTGATATTCCCTCCCACACCCTTTAGTCTAAAAAGACTTAGACATGATGTTTTGTAGATCATCCAATTTGAAACGGGTGCTACTATTGGTACTTTCCGGCCCGTTAAATAGTACAAAAAAGGTACAAAACATGTTTTTTTTCTTCAGTTTACAGTGCAATACAATTTTTTATCAGTTTCTGTTTCGTATTTTTTGTCAGTTTAATACATTTGACTTGTTAAACTTTATAATCTTTTTTCCGCATTTTTCGTTTCATAGTTTTATAATATAAACAAAATTATAAAAATAAAATAAAAATTGAAAGAAATAAAAAACCCAAAAAAGACAAAAAACAAGAGAGATACAGATGACTTTTTAAAAGGTATTTATAACCGAATAATTGAAAGAAACATTAACCAAATGGATTGATATCGAAATATGAAAAACAATTACTCCCTCCGTCCCTAAATAAGTGTCCACTATTGACTTTCGAAGTCATTCATCTTCAACTTTAACCTTAAATTATTTTGATTGTACTATATAATACTTGATGCAAAATATATGAATGGATTGAGTTTTCAATGTATTTTCATGGATATGATTTTCATCAAGTATTATATAACACAAACAAAATAATTTAAGGTCAAAGTTAAAGAAAAATGACTTTGAAAGTCAATAGTGGACACTTATTTAGGGACGGAGGGAGTATTACCTAATATTTTGTCTCTAGCCAATCATGGCCGACAATGGAGAAAACCTGAGCCCACCAGGAGGCCATGCGCATATGACAGCTAGTTTTAAAACTGATATCAGGCTACCCACTATCGTTAAGGGTCGCGACTTACATTTTTCGGCGCCACATCAGTTTTCTCTCTCCGACGACTTACAGACGACCTTTTGCCACTATGAGGCGAGCTTCATTTTTTTAACTTCAAATTTAAATTTCATTAATAAATAAAAAACATTACATATGCATAGCTGTTGGATTTTAGAATTTGAATACAGAATTTAAAAAGTAGTGGGAGAAGATGTGGGAGAAGATGAATATAGAAAGGAGTATTTATAATAAAAAAAAACTAGCTGTTGGAATAGTAGCCGTTGGAATTTAAAAACATTACATATTAAAAACATTACATTATTATTCAAATACATAAAAAACATTACATTAAAAAATAATACATAATTATTCAAATACATAAAAAAACATTACATTAATCTAAACTTAATTATTACGACGTTGGTATGTTAGCACTTCAACTTCTGACCAAGCTGGATGATTTTTCAAAATTCTCCAACACGCCTCCATTGTGAAGGGATGTCCGTACCTCGTTTGATATTCGGCTAACGCATTTTGAAACAAAACGAGGTCAGAAGACCCGTTCTCGTCCATCCGTTGGACGCCATCGTAAACGACACTAAACGCAGCAACTTTTGGACGAATCGAATTTTTTCATTTCGAGACGATGGCATCGTATCCTCGAACAGTTCCTCCCATGTCTTCCTTAAAGTTAGCAAAAACATCCTCCCAAAACCCTTTTCTTGTCGTCCCGTACGTGTACATCGCGTTGCACCAAGTTACACACAACGTTATTTCTTCCGCTGTTGTCCATGGTAGTGAAGAGGAAGCCATTGTGTGTATAGAAATGAGAATTATAAAAATAAGTAGGTTGAAAGTGTGTATAAAATAGTGTAATAAGTTAGGTATTTATAAGGTTAAAATTAGGGTTAATGGCATATAATAGCAACGTACTTTCTCATTTGACCCATTATCATATATGAACTCCAAAAAGTCTCACAATACCCATCGAACTTTATATGAACTGATCCAATATTAGCAACTTGACCAATTTTTCTTACAAAATTCACGTCATGAGACACATGTACATGTCATATCCCTTCTTTTAGAGCGTTAGGTTCCATGTCAGCCCCTAATACACACCGTTAGGTTGTCTTCCCTAATAAAAACACATATAACCCTAACACTAACGCATACAACCTAACGGTGTGTATTAGGGGCTGACATGGAACCTAACGCTCTAAAAGAAGTGACATGACATGTACATGTGTCACATGACGTGAATTTTGTAAGAAAAAATGGTCAAGTTGCTGATATCAGATCAGTTCATATAAAGTTCGATGGGTATTGTGAGACTTTTTGGAGTTCATATCTGATAATGGCTCAAATGAGAAAGTACGTTGCTATTATATGCCATTAACCCATAAAATTATTTAAATTTTAAAAATTAAAAAGTTTTTTTTTAAATGAAAATGCTGTTGGGCATTGTTTTTTTTACTTATGTTTACACGAATAATGGTCGTGCCTGCGACTTATACTCCATTCGGTCTCCGGCGATTTAATGATCGACCGACTCGCCACTATGAGGGCGACCGACTCCGACCAACGGCGACCGAGTCGGTCGACAGTCCCATAGTGGGGAGCCTTATGGAACTCCATGATACTATATCTGAGCTTTGGATTTGGTTAAAGATTTTGCATGCTTTTGTTACTTGTCACTTTTAAAAGTTTCATAAACATATAAGCCCATAAACAAACCCCCCCTAAAAAAGAGGCATTCAAACATGACCAAGTGTTGGGTCCCATTAGAGCTCTATTTCTCCACATACGTCGGCTATGCCTCTCATTTGACTCATGTACCTGGTCTTTTGTGCGTAGCGAGGGGAATAGAGTTGCTCATGAGCTAGCTAGAAGATGTTAGGAGGTTGCTCCCATAATTGTACTTCTCCTCCTCATCTAACTCACCAAATTTTTACATCTCCATACTTTCAACTTCCTTAAATTCACGAGAACCTTGTTACCTGCCTCTCCTTCTGTTGATTCCCACAGATATCTTATTTCATGACAGTATTTGACTTTCAATTCTTCAACTGCCTTAAGATCCAATATAACACCCTTCCACACCTCATTAGTAAGCCCTGAAATAGATTCTATTTCCACCTCAGTGACCGAAGGAGCTACACGAACAACACTTCTCAACACACCATCACCGCATCCATCAATTCTCAAAACCCTCAATGAAGGTAATGCTTCAACTGAGACTTCAAGCAAGTTTGAACAACCTTCTATACAAAGCTCTTGAAGGAATGGAAACACTTTATCGCCTTTAAATGAGAATTCAACTAAACTAGGACAACGTATAATATGCAGCTTTTTCAGGCGTGGAAACACTGCATCTCTAACAACCCCAGTAGTTAGGACAACGTATAACATTATGTGTACACTGATCTTCAACTTCTCAATGTTGCTTGGACAACTTAAATGCTTCAAATTATCACAAGAATATACCTCTAACGAGCTAAGAGATGTTAGGAGGTTGCTCCCATAATTGTACTCCTCATCTTTCTCCCCTAAACTCACCAAATTTTTACATACCCATACTTTCAACTTCCTTAAATTTATGAGAACATTACTACTTGCCTCTGCTTCTTTTGATTCCCACAAATATCTTATTTCATCACAGCTTATGACTTCCAATTTTTCAACTGCCTTAAGATCCAATATAACACCCCTCCACACCTCTTTTGTAAGCCCTGAAATAGATTCTATCTCCACCTCGGTGACTGAAGGAGCTGCACGAACAACACTTCTCAACACACCATCACCGCATCCATGAATTCTCAAAACCCTCAATGAAGCTAATGCTTCAACTGAGACTTCAAGCAAATTTGAACAGCCATACATACAAAGCTCTTGAAGGAATGGAAACACTTTATCGCCTTTAAATGAGAATTCAACTAAACTAGGACAATCTTTAATATGCAGCTCTTTCAGGCATGGAAACACTGCATTTCTAACAACCCCAGTAGTACTTCCACCATTGGTTGACCATGCTTCCCACTGCGGCATACGTACAAAACTTAGAACTTCAAGTGAAGGAAACGAAACACCATTCCCAAGAAACTCTGAACCCACAACTTTTACATTATCCATGTCTTGAATAGATAACTCCTTAAGGGATGGTAGTTGCCCGAATGGTGGTAGAAATGTACAGTTTTTACTGCCACGCATAGACACACGAGCCAGCCGGAGAAACGACGTATCTCCGAGAAAAGATCAAAAAAAAAAGAAAGCAAAAAAAAAAAAACAGAAAACGAAAAAAGAGAAGAGATTGAGAGAAAAAAAAACAAACCGAAACTCCGAAAAAAAAATCTCCGAAAAGGAAAAGTCCGAAGAAAGAAAAAAATAAAGAACGACACAAAAAAACCCGACCAAAAAAACTCCGAACCCAATTTCGAAATACCCAAACCAACAATAGATCACATCCTTAGCTTCGTTCTCAAATCACCATCATAAGGCTTCAACGCATCAAGGACCTCCTTTATATCTGTTTCTTGTCCAGAACCATCTGATTCATCGCTCCATTCCAACTCTAACTCATTAAGCTTCTTTTGTGATAAGTTTGCCTCTCGTGCTTCTGTTGCTTCTTTCACTTTGTTGAGCCCCTTAATTGAAACACTCCCACGAAGATTCTTTAACTCTTTAAGTTGAGCCTAAATGGGGAAAAAAAAAAAAAGAAGTCATTTTCTCCTCCAATAATGATTTTGGAGAGAGTTTGTAGGCTTTTCAACTCACCGATCCCTAAAGGCATGTCTTTTAAGTCTGGAGTACCTCTAATGTCTAAATGGCGCAAATTCTTTAACTTTGAGAAGTTGTTCGGTAACTTAGCCAATCTATAACACCCTAAAACAATCAACGTTTGCAGGTTATAAAGATCACAAACAGTTTCTGGTAAATTTGTGATAGTAGTTCTAGATAAATTCATATACCGCAAGTGCTTCAAACTACCGATACACTCTGGTACTTCACTTATCTCGTAATTGCTCAGATTTATAACCCTTAACAATGGTAACTGGGGAATTAACTCAACCAAAACGTTATTCGACAAGTAAGATTAAGTTCGCACGCCACCGTTCTTTCACCCCTACGGACAAGAATGTTCTCAAACAGTTAGCTTCTTTGAATACCATAAACTTCTTGTAAGCTTGATATGTCTCACCAACAAATGACATATGACGGAGCTTTTCCAAAGCGAGTTTCCTAACATCCTTTCCCATCTCTCTCTCTAACCTGAAAAAGAACTCCCCAGCTACTGATGTGGCCAAATCATGCATCAGGTCATGCATAACAAACAGTGACTTGTCATCAGGCGCGTGTTGAAAAAAGGACCGTGACAGCAACTCTTCAAAGTAGTAATGACCCAAGCGTTCTTCAGTTAATTTGCTTGGATGATCAGATTGGTGCAAAAATCCTTCTGCCATCCATAGCAGAACCAAATCATCCTTTTCAAACAAGTCGTCCTTGGGGAACAAGGAGCAATATGCAAACAACTGCTTCAAAGATGCAGGGAGTTCATGGTAACTTAGTTTAAGAGCAGGAATAATTCCACCTCCCTCTTCTTCATCCTCTTTTAAGCTCCATATCTCACTATCCACCATTTCCTTCCATCCTTCATCGTCTTTTCTCCTTAATAACCTTCCAAGTGCTATTAAAGCCAAAGGCAAGCCTTTGCATTTTCCCACAATGTCTTCACCATGTGGTTTGAGTGCTGGATACAAATCGAAGTTATTTGCATTCAATGCATTTTGACAAAATAAGGACACAGCATCATCATGGGAGAGACATTCCAATTGCTTTAGTTGACCGCAATCCAACTTTTTCAGCAATTGGTCCTTTCGAGTTGTTATGATAACTTTACTTCCACGAGCACATACACTAAATGGACGCACTAAGGTTTCCCAATCCTTATAGCTCTCGGTCCAGATATCATCTAAAACCAGTAGAAATTTTTTTTCCCTAAGTTTATTGACAAGAGCTTCTTGAAGCAAATTAAAATTTTCAAATTTCTTATCATCCCCACCCACAGATTGAAAAATACTTTTACTTATTTGGAAACTATCCCACTCATCAGACACACAAACCCATGCCTTAAGTTCAAAGTGAGAATTCACTTGTTCATCGCTATACACAAGCTTTGCTAGAGTTGTTTTGCCTACCCCACCCATACCAACTATGGGCACGATGCTAAAGTTTTTGTTACGTGGATCATCGCCTAATAGCTTGTCTATCAATTCATCCTTATCACCTTGTCGACCAACAATACTAGATGCATCTACCAAAGAGGTCTCTAAAACTCTATTTTTATCTTTTGGCCTATTATTCCCCACTTCTAATCCTCCATTCTTCACCGTCAAACCAATATCTGTTTTTTCTTTTTCTAGATCTTGTAACCGGAGGTTAATATCATCTAACTCGTGATATGTTTTAGTACATAGTGAGAAATTTGTGCAACAAGATGAAATGAGCTTTCTTACCTTGCTAGTGCTGGCTCCTGAATTCTTGACGAACTCAGGATGCATAGCATCGGTTGCCAAATCATCTAGAAAGTCGTCTATGTCATAAGCCAAATGTTTGAGATCATTGAGCCACTTTTGAACAAGTTCGTTATTTATTTCCTTGTCAGAAGCATCAACAAGGAGAGCTTTAATACGGTACAATGTTTTTTCCAAGCTCTTTAGCTCAGAACGAATTCCTTGGACTCTACTAACTTTTTTCACAGCTACATCGGCCAGCTTCTTAAAAACGGCTTCAATGAGGGTAGAAGCAATGACTTCTGCCATAGCTAATAGTGATTGGGTAAACTGGGAGCTTTTTGTATCTGAATAATTGGGAGATATGTGATAATGAGAGTGTTATTTTAGCTAGTCTTTAAGGTTGTTATCTCAATAAATGAGACGATGTATATATACTAAGATTATAAGAAAGATCAGTGAAGAAGATTAGAATATTGGGTAAAAGATAAAGTTGAAGGTATAAAAAGTTAAAGCAAGCTAAACTTTGAAATAATTCACCTCTAGAAGGTTACTCCATCAAGTTATACCAATCGAAATAAGTCATGTAAATTCCTCCACACGCTGACACATTCACCACAAACATTTGTTCTCTTTCAAATGCTTTATGTGGGCCCACGGATGTCTACAATGGGCAGAAAATGGTCGGATAAAGTTGGAGTATAAAGAGAAAGCACAGACTCTCTGAAGTGAAGAAAGGAACAACACCACCCTATCATTTTTGTGTGTAAAATATAAAAGTGAAGGGTGTGGAAGAATGAAAAGCACGGGAGACCATGGCATGTCAGCGGGAAAAGCAAAGATACCTCACCTGACATAGCAGGAAAACCAAATTTTTGATTCTATATACCAACTCATTTCCACCAAATGAACCGCCAATCAAAACACCATCAGCTTCAACATTAGAGATCATATCATGATCTGATTTAGCAATTGAACACTCCATTTTACATGTTCTGACACGCAAACTACAAAGAAAAGCTTGTTAGTTGCTTAATAAGAAACGTACTCGTTTTTTTTTTGAACGGCGATTGAATAAGAAATGTACTCGTAATAAATCCGTTATGTCCATCATTTTTGCTTGCACAATATTTAGGCAGAACCCGCCACAACCGTAAGTATAAGCAAACCAACCAAGTTTGTACATAGTTGTCCCCAAAGATAAATTCTAACCAGATGGATAAAGACACAAAAACCTGTTACAAATATAATCCTATCATATTTTATAAAAAACTTGACCAAAATGGATCCATATATGTACAACACTCAACCAGTTCCTTTCTAATTGCGTACACCTTATTCACCAAAACGCTCGCCAAAAGCCCGGGCGTTAATGAATTAACATGTGCCCTTTTTTGTAGCAGGGCAAAAGATGATGGAAATGAAAATCAGCAGTCAAGATGGCGATTAACGGTGGGTGTGGCGACAAAAATCAGTGGTTCTTCAGAGGCAAAAAAAATTAGACCATTTTTCTATTTGCGTGTCATCCTTGCGCAAGGGCCATGCTAAGCTTCTCTATATAATTCCAAATTTTATCAAATGTCCCCAAAAGGACAAGAATGGGTGCTCCTTGTCCGCATTATAAAGCAAGCAAAAGATTTCGCTCCGGTCGATGTGGGATGCTTTAGCTATTTTTTGGGTTTACATAGAATTTGGATTTATACTCAATTACTCATCAAGCCAATTGGCTTGATTCTGTTTTCTTTCCTAATGACAACAAACTAACTATATCTTTTGTAAACCAGTTAAGGATGAAAGACATGAAGACGAGGACAATATTATAAGCTACACGCCTACTCAGATATGATAAATGGTTATTAGTTAAAAAAATTAATATGGTTTGGGTCCTAATCCCTCGGCTGGTTCTGAATGAGCTGTTTTACCTTCGACTTTTCTATGTAGCACAAGGGGGCATTTTACCAGTCATACACCTAGCTTTACACTGAAAATCTGGAAACACTGGTGATCATTTCAAGTTGGACCTTCCTTCCATTTCTTATATAATAACACTAGATTCCGGTCAAAATTTTGATTTGGATATGATTACAGATGGACAAAAGCTCTACTTTGTAAGTACTCAAGCATGAATTATATGAGATTATAAATGAAGCCAAAGCTCCAACTGTTACTATATGACGACAGGTCATGCCTACTATCAGTGTACTTGGTTAATATATACAACCTTCCTCACTTTCAACTTTCACTACTCAAGTGATGTGGAATAAACTCAAACCTGCATTCTCTAGTTTTACATTAGGAGAGAATGAAAGGAATTGAGTGAAACATAATATTACTATGTTTTTGAGTTTTACAAAGGAAGATAAAGGATTCTTAGGGGAAAAGAAAGGAGACTAATGGGATTTTTGACTCACATCTTTCCTCCCATATTTGGGTACGTATTTAGAAAGGATAAGGTTGCCTAGTATGTTCATAAGGTTGCCTAGTATGGTGATGAATTAAAAGGGTTGAATTAAGGTTGCCTAGTATGTTCATGGTGGTGTATATGTGTTAGTATATTCTTACATTTGGGTGATGAATTAAAAGGGTTGAATGTAAAACATGAAACATGCGAATATACCAGAATATAAAGAGATACTTTATACTTAAAATTGGTTGGAGTTCTTCCTTTTGGGAAGAAGCTCTCCAAAAATAGGCGTATGCCAATTTATCCAACAACCACACGGTATTCTTTAGTAAAAGGCGAAAGAATAGTTCGCTTTGTGCTCATTGCGTGGCTGCGTGCCTTTCACCTAATGCAGCTTAGTCTTTATATACATCCTTCCTCACTCTCAACTTCCACTACTCAAGCGATGTGGGATAAACCCAACACCCTTTTATTTCCAGATTTTCACTAAAAGATTCATCCTGTATTCAAATAAGCAACTTATCCAATCTCTCAAACTTTGGCTGATGAACACATTTCAATATTTGATGAACTTTATGTAAGAAATTTCTCAGTTAACAGGGAGGTTAAGAATGAGTTAGATGTGTTAATGAAAATGAATGCTGAATAAATCGATACGAGACCATAGAAGAAACATTATCTTGGATTAGGCGTTTCATCTCCAGGTAACCCACAATTTTCCATACAACTCCATTGTTTCATTTGCACCTAATAAGAATTAAAACAATAAAAAAATTGACAGTAAGAATTAAAACAATAAAAAAGTGAATTTGTCGACAATCAAGATGAGCTGACAACTTATTTCAACAAAGCCATGGCCAGGACCATAAGGCTCGATTAATCAAGCTCTTGCCACATGGTCATGATGCATCAACCAGATATGGGGTCGATTAACCCACAATTTTCCATACAACTCCATTGTTTCATTTGCACCTAATATAGACCAACATCTAAAGCTAATTGACAGTAAGAATTAAAACAATAAAAAAGTGAATTTGTCGACAATCAAGATGAGCCGACAACTTATTTCAACAAAGCCATGGCCAGGACCATAAGGCTCGATTAATCAAGCTCTTGCCACATGGTCATGATGCATCAACCTGAGCTGACAACTTATTTCTACAAAGCCATGGCCAGGACCATAAGGCAATTAATCAAGCTCTTGCCACATGGTTATGATGCATCAACCAGATATGGGGTCGTTATTGTTTGGTTGTTTGTGGTCTTAATAAACTGCTTTTCTTTTTCACTTTCAAGCGATGTGGGATGTAAACTATTGGCTATTATTATTATTTAGTTGGCTCTTATTTCTATTTGTTACAACAAAACAGTTTATTTCATTTTAATTAACAAATAATCCTATCACTGCACATTTTATTAAAATACTACTGTAGTATTTCTGTATTGAATCAAGATACTATTTCATATATGTACAACTTTCTACAACTTATTCATCAAACACTCACCAAGATCACTAGGTGCATCAACGAATTACCATATACATAATATTAAATGGCCTTACACAACCAGCTTAATGATTCTCATACTACCTTACTAGTATTAACAAGTCTACCGAGCAAAATCCATACAGTTAACAACTATCAAGAATCCTTTAAATTATATCTTCATCGATATGGTTTGGATGTTTATGCGTCGGGTGGTTCTGAATGAGTGACGTGTGAGCTGTTTCACCTTTGACTTTTTTCTTTCAGGAGGGCAAAAAATGATGAAAACCAAATTCTGCAGTGAAGATGGCGACTAACAGTGGGTGTGGCGTAAACAATTAATGGTCGCAAGATGAACAAAAAGTTTCACTATTTCTCGAATTTCTAGTGTCATGCTAGCCTTCTCTAAATAGTTCCAATTTTATCAAAAACTCATTTTGATAATTGTGAAAATGCGGTAACTGATCCAGATTCACGAAGAAAATTGCAATGATTCTCACCTACATCGACCAAAACAAGCTCGCCTATTTGCTTGTTTTCCCACCTTGTAATTAAAGCAAGCAAAACATTTCACTTTGGTCGATGAGGGTTGCACTAGCCATTTTGCTTAAAGTGAAATTTCGATCGATTACAGCATCTTCATCTCGATTAGTTTGACACGAAATTTAACAAATCTTTTTTAATGAAGTCAAGGATAAAGAACGCGAAGTCAAAGAAACATTATTATCTATTTTTGTACTCAAATGGTTAGAAGAGCAAAATTTTTAGCCGAAGATAAAACATATCAAAGTATCTTGAATCTTCTTAACTTGCTTTGACAACATTGATATACATGTATATAAGGAAATGATATATGGCATTTATATTTTAATTGAATATTATATATCATTTGTTTGTTTATAACATGATATCATGTTCATTTATAAATGAAAGCTTAAAGACCTGTGGAATTATAGGATTTTTTAAAGAAACATTTTTGTAAAAAGTTCATTAAAAAAGTTAGGTGCATAAATAAATTAATAAACAACAACGATCGATCGCAAATAGGTTCAGTATTTTATGAAAAGACTAATATGTAATATGTCAATTATACGATAAATGATTTGGTTTGTAACTATTAAAATAATAAATGTGCATGTCTACAACCGGTAGGTAGTCTTGAAAAGAAAAAGTATGAAGTTAACGTTAAACTTGTCAAAGGATTCAACAATGTTGATATGTGTATATGTAAAGTTAGAAACACCCTTTTGTTACTCTCCTTAACCAAACTTTGTCAAGAGATTCAACACTATTGTCCTCTTTACACAATTAAATAACTTCATAGGATATTTAATAAGTTAGATGTTTTACGGTAGAGTCAATTGAATAGAATTGAACCGTTGTTGGCATGACAGGACGACCCACTCTATATGTTTTTGAAATCTATAATCAATATATCCTTTGTATTGTTAATCGGCTTTTCTATACATAGCAATGAGACGATGTCGGAGCTTTCCTTGTGTAACTTATATCTCCTTCATATATTTTTTTTATGTAAGGACGCTACCGAGTATTGAACATTTTTGTCAACGATATGTAAGCTTTAATTTTTCTACTGATGATCATGTCATATTTATGGATCATAATCCAGGTTACTCAACTCTCAAAGTCAAATATGTAATTGTTCAAAATTCAAATTATGACACGTTTCATAACACATGCATTATTATGAGGTCTCATGAATTTATCAAACTTTTATCCTTCAGAATTTATTCTATCAATTGTGAATTTCATTAGATTTATCCTAACCTGAAAAGTCAAACCGACAAATAATGTGTCTGAACATCAAACTCATGAAGGTCATTTTATTTACTTCATTCATTGTGTGGGATGTGATAGGATATTTGAGTACATTCAAACCAAAAACCATAACAAATGTATAAAATGTTAACTGTAGTTAATCAAACAATACACTAAAGTTATACCCGTTGTTCCGTATCATATGCCAGTGACATATATATTGCACTATACTATCAACCTTCTTCTATCCTCTCTGCTTTTACTCGTATGCTTTTCATATCAACCACTAATCCACTATCAACGTCTAGAAAGGGGAAATGACACCTCAAATGTCTGTTTTAAAAACAACTGCATTATGTTTACAGCTCAACTTTAGTGCAACAAAAGACTTGGCCATGTCTATTGCTTCGGTTATATGATGCTTACATGAAATCAATCTGATCTGCTCATCCAGTCATCAGTGTTAAATTTATGTTTTTTTACCAACAAACAGGATTAACCTGGACTAAACGTGGTCCATACATAGCACTACAGGAAAATAAAATGATCGATAACATCTCAGATCCATAAGGTCAATACAGAATCCGGCTTCTTTTTTTTGCACAAGATACCAATGTACTTTTTCATTTATACCGTTGAATACACAGTACTCTTATATTATATCTAAGTAATTATAAGATGGTTTTTTAATCTCGTTTTCTCGCCTAAAACTTTCAAATACCGGGTCTCAAAAATTAAATATATGAATTTAGTACTGTTTATGATGAAACTATATCTAAAATTGGGACTAATGAGAAAGTCATTGGTGTTTCTGCACAAAGACCAAAATTTAATAGCCAAAGAGACTTGCTAACCTGGTTATGGGTAAAGACCGCATTTTCCGCCACCATCTTTACATTCTAAAAGTTTCAAAGCCACATTTAACGACTCTAAAACATTGAGTTGGTTACTGTTATTTCTCAGCACAACACAAAACAACGCCTTATTTACATTGAGTTGGTTACTGTTATTTCTCAGCACACAACAGTAGCCACTAACTTCTATTTAAAGTACATGAAGGAGCAAAACAACAAATAGAGGAAATATACAAACACACTACAAACGGGTAAACTATGGTTTTGTTTAATCTCTAATGAGTCAAATAGTTAAAAGTTGTTGGAAGGCGCTCATAGTGTAAGTTTATGCATAAATCACATTAGGTGTTTTAGCAGCTATCGTTGACTTTTTTTTATAGTATAATTTGTTGAATTTAATGGAAATGCACGTGTGTAGATTAAAAATATAAACTGAGATCTATATGAATAACGGATAGTTTTAGTATACCTTAAGAGGCAAGCATGTAAAACCATATCATTTTCATCTACAAACTAATATCCTCTTTGATACAATGGGATGTTTTGGATAGGTTAAATTACCTTTTAACAATTTATAACAGACTCATTTGTGAACACGGCCTGGAAGTGTTAGCTCATAAACTAACACACAAGTAAAATGAATCCTATCGGGTGCTATCCTGTGATAATAAAGCATTGCAAACAGTCAATACCATGGAATGTACATAAAGCGACAAAATAGTTTGAAACTTCATTTTTTACTAACTTTGAGGAGAGGAAACAGAGCAGAATCGAGGCTGCAAGCGTGGGGAAACAACTACAAAGAAAACATATATCCTTCTCTACATATCCCAGGATTACAAGATGATCAATTTGGATGTCATTCCTTCACCTCGCCTTTTTCTACTCATTGTGCATATACTGTGTTTCTATCAGCTGCCAAACATATATCCTTCTTCCGGTTGCAAGTTTGTTTACGTCTGCAACTTCCTTCAGCTTCAATGCTTGAAACTTAAAACGCTTAATCCACCTCCATTAGCAACAAAAATGTTAGAGACATAACAGACCAGCGTGTTACCTTCTAGAGCTGTAACCATTTGATCTAACCTATCAACAATTAACCAAACCAACTCACCCACTAACTTTGTGACCTCCAAATAGTTTTTTTTTTCATTTATAACACATATCGCAAAATTATTAGTGGCTATCTCATACAGAACCAAAGAAAC